>BLXT01007159.1:1233702-1247858 GCA_019648995.1 Plakobranchus ocellatus | reverse complement strand
AAAATTCTTGGTGCTCTCAGACTGAAATCATGCCGCCATGGAAAGCATTCAGCAATGAATTGTATCGTAGCCATTTCCTGCGTGGTGAACTCTAAGCCCTGCAAAGTGAAAAAATATTGCTTTTCCGTGTTTATGTTCGTGTCTTGATTGGATGAGAGAAAAACGTAAAACGGAGGCGTGAAGCAGCCCAGACAGAAGATGTCCATTCCTTTGAACGGAATAAGAAAAAAAAACAAAAGACAAAAAAAAAGAAGACTAGGGCAAAACAGTGGCGTAATGCTGGCAACGCTAATTTCGTTTGTTTGCTACAAAACAGATTACCTTTAAGAATGAACTTTTTTCCTCACATTACTTTTCTCTTTAATGAAGCCCGAAATAAAATGCTGAACAATTAACGCCGGTCTGCTTCTCAATAACAAGCACAAGAGAAAGTAATATAGTATCCCAGTGTAAAGATATCAGGATGCCATATGAATGTACCATGCACGGTGCACAGCACTTTAAATGTACCCACACAGGTTGAAAAAGTAGTGTCTTAAAGAAGCCTTTTCCGCAGACAATAGCGGGAATATTAAATTATGGATACACCGTCATTTTTTCCCCAAGAACCCAAAATGATCAATATTCTTCATATTTCAGGTGACTCTGGGGTGCAGGATTTCTCTGGACTAACCATGATCTGTTGTAAACAACAGAACAGAGTAGAGATTGAATTTACTAACAGTAATACTGTTTACATCACCAGAGATTGGACACCTTAAACATACGTGAATCTGAGGAAAGCATTAATAATTATATAAATGGCCCATAGCAGTTGACATGTCTTCTCAAAGCAGGTATTATTACACTGTTTCTAATAATAGAAATACGCATTGAGTCACGTGTCGAAACCTACAGTTAAGTAGTTAAAGAGAGAAAGTTAATCATTATGGAAACGAGTTTTGGACCAACCTGTGGTTCTTTGATTGCAATGGCGGAGATGATGAAGCATTGATACAACAACTGATACTGAAGAAATGCGCAGCCTGCACAGGAAGAAGCTGACAATATAATTGCTTTTTCATGTCTCACTTATTTCTCGATCACATCGTTTCAATGCTGTTGCATATATGAGGTTTTTGTAATAGAGGCGGACAAGGAAATCTGTGTTTACGAGAATAACACAGAAGGAAAACAAGATGCAATTTTAGATTGAAGGAAAAAGATGATGGGGTATGGAAAGAAAACAGAAGAACGGAAACAGAAATAAAGTACCTTTAATTGCAACAGCAATTGATTTTACTGTAGTCTCGTGCTTTCTTTACCTTAACGCTTGCCTTTATTCAGAGCATAGATCTGAACCTCATCATCACATGTGGTGCACTTAATAAGACTCGAACTTTCGATCTAAAAAACTTTAAATACTATGTGACCAAGTGCAGCGGTTAAAAATATCAAGCGGCTATTTCGCATTTTGTTTTGAATTCTCGTCTCTCTATATTACGCTTTTAATAATTTCACCTATTCAATGAAGGTTATAACACAGCAAATGATATTGATCAATTGATATATAATGACCTGTAGGACTAGTTCATGAATGGCCTTTTTGCCGTGCTTCGTCACTATCAGTCATCACCCGTTTCCGGGCTTTGAGCATCGAAGACATTAATGCATTTCTCCGCCAATACACCCGCACAGCTAATCAGCGGTTAAGCTCGTCTTTTCCAAGAGAGCACAATGACAAAAATCGAAACATATTATGACTCACATAAAGAGACCCTAAATTTGATTTAGATACACGTTTAGTACACACGTCTGTGTCTATTCCTTTGCCAAATGGAATACCTCCCAAGTCCTTTAACGAAAATGGAAGTATTCGACCTTGAATAATAAGCTTATATCTATCTCAAAAGCTTTGCAACTTGATTTAGACATTATGGAGATAACTTTGAATGGATAAGAAATCGACACTTGTGAATTGATTCACCTTCACTGAGTTTTCAAGAAAATCTGAGGCTTTTCTTTTCTATGTGATTCGTGCATATTTTAAGAAAATCGTATTGGCGCATTTCTATAGGTTGATATAAACATCATCAGATAGTTCTTGAGCTCAGGAATGTAATAATATTATTTCTACACAACTGTTTTTTGGCATAAGTCTGAGATGTGTCATTATGACATTATGTAAAGAAAGTTTTTAAAAGGAATCATTTTGAATTTGATGTCTACATAACTTTAACATCTAATTCCCTTGACTAGGCATTAGCCGGGAAAGCCAAACGTTAGATGCTGGAAAATTTTTAATTTTTAATGACCAGAGCAACAAGCCTTTAATACCGCTTACATATTGTGAATAACAGTACAAGTTTTTCTCTACCACTAAGAGATGCTACACAGTGACGGCTTTTAAATACCGAATAAGTTCATTGTTGATGCTGTTAAGATATACATGTTACCAACACTGTCTTATGCAGTGTCTTTTATCGGCCCTTTTAAAAATGGCAAGGTTCTTAATCCTTTTTATTTTGACCCAAAATAGAACAATGCAAGCATGTTATATAGCAGTCTTTTTAAGATATTTCAAAAGGTCAAAATAATTTTACATGAACTGTGGCAAATTCAATCAAATGGAAATGTTTTAAAGATAAATGAAATTATAAATATAGGTAAGATGCTAGAGTTCAAACCTACACTCGTCCCTCGGCGATAAAAACTGAAACATCTCTTCTTTCGTTATAAACATTCCCGTGGTATAGACTGTATTCGGCCTACATTGATACCTCTGTTTCGATTCCTTCTCCTAATGTTAAAATTTTTATTAGATAGCCTACATGAATTTATCGTCTACACTATTTATTTAAACTCAAACTCAAAATAAAAGAAAGAATAAAGAGAGAGAAGAAGGAGTGTGTGTATGTGTGTGTTTTTTTAAGAGTAACTTCCCCCCCCCCCACACACACACACACACCTTTTTTTTTGGTTTAAAGACTATGGAAGCTTCATTTGAAGTCATTGTTGAATGAAATATTTTTACAGAATAATATAAATTCAAAATTAGAATTTATCGATTTATTCAGCTTGATCCTGTTTATATTGAAGAATCAACGATTACCTGCTTGAAATGTATTTATTGCTGCATTGTTAAATCTGTGGGCGGCCGCTGCGCCCACAAAGACTTGCATCTAATCGAAAAGAACTGTTTTTCTCAAAATAATGGGTTTTTTACGTAACATATTTATTTATATTTCGTTCGACCCTGTACAACATAGACAATATATCAATATTTATAAATATTTAAATGACACTTTTCAGCTACAAGGTTTTTAATGTTCAGCCTTCGCCTATTCTATTATTAATCGTCTCACAAGAGTTAAAAGAAAGTGAAGGTTTGGTTTTTGTGTATAGCCAGTCCAACAAGGTGATCTCAGGCTTTCAGGCCTTCCGACTGGCCAGGGCGCCGGTGATGTAGCTCGAACCCGCGACAGAAAAATCCCTGCAGATCTCAGGGCGGATTCGCTATTCAAAGTGCCAACGACGCCCCAAAAGAAAGTGAAAGACGTGCTTTTAATTTTGGACAGTCAGTTAAATGAAGCTGTTTTGCCTCCTTAACATTCTCACAAGATCACTCCTTTATTTTATGAATGAATATGTACTGCAACTGTTCATTATCTGTCATTATGGAAATATTATTAACTTCAATTTAGAATTCTAGAACGTGTGCAAAAAAAATGCAGTTTTATTTTGAGGCTTCACAAAACAGGCGTTGGCTGTGCCCTACGACTGTAAATACAAAGAGTGACTGTGTCCATATCAGAAGAGCATCATAAGGCTTTATATAGATTTTATAAAAAAAGAGTCCCGAATCTTTCGAATTACCTCAACATCAGTGCCACTGCACGACGTGCGACTGAACATAACTGAAATATCGCAAACATCCTGCAAATGTTTAACAGAGAGGAGGCTTGGTTCGAATATGTAATTATTAAATCTTAATTTCACGCCTGAAGGAGCACAATTATATTGCAACTATTCTCGTAATTTCACTTGTTCATATTTTCTATCATTGCCGTGGGCACGTCCAGTATACGGTAAAGCGTAGGTGGGATGTCACATTGATTCAAAACAGTTCGAGGACCAATCAGTTTCGAGATTTCAAAAAAAAATCCGTGACTTGTGATTAAAAAAACAAAAACTACAGGTAAGTTATCCCAGTTGCGCTATCAGTTATCGCAATATTGGCCAATCAATCTTAATTATGTTGTTTTTAAAACACTCTTGTTAAGCATAATAACATACCTAGACTACGCATATAGCCAATGAAGGTCCAATCACTATCTTGTCCTCTTCCTGAACTTAAGTTTCTCAGAATAAGATTAGATTGAAGACTTTTGTACAAGCCCATCCGCCTTATAAAAGAAAAATGCCTTACGAATTAGAAATATAGGATTTTCTTTTCGGTGGCTTTCTTTTGGAGGATAAGAAATCGATAAGTAAAGGGTTTACAAATTAACTTGCACTCTTCAAGAAACCCCATTCCTTTCATCGACTTCCTGAAGACGTCATTTCCGGTAGTTCCGGTCAAAGGATTTAGCAAGCACGACCGTCCAGGTTTGCCAATGTGTTGTATGGCTATTGGTTTAACCCAGGTGCTGGTAGATTTTATTATGATAATGAGCAAACACCTTAAATTTCCGACTTCGTAACCTACATACTACAGTATCGCTCTTAGTTTGTTGGATTCCTTATATTCTTAGTATTGCAAGAGACCGACAAGATAGAGCGTACTTGAGCCGAAGTATTTTGAAATTGTATATATTAAAGCATACATCAATAATACAGTATTTCAGAAAATAGAGTGCTTATTTTCAAAATACTCAAATCCATATGAAAGTCTTCGATCTAGAAGAACATATTCACAAAATCTACGACCACGTTATATAAAAAGACTCGATTTTGGACCTAGATGGCTTTACTATTCTGATTCACTGACAACAGCTATAAAGGAGTTCCGAGGATTTTTTAGCATACTATATATTAAAATCACAATTTAACAATTTATATTATACATTTATAAACGTTCTTCTCTTCTAATACATTGGTATTTAGCTCGGCATAACTATTATGTTTGCCCTTCTACAGAATTGTTTTAACATTGATTACAGGAATGCAAAATAAAGCGGATCCCATGTTTGTAACGAACGTAGGAAAACCAAGAAAGTTTTTTGAATGGTTGCCCTTTGCTTCTTTCGCTGCCTTTATTTTCGGCAGTCTTAAAAGACCTATTTAGCAATGTATATAAGTGTAAATGATGCGGACGCAAAAAGTAAAATTTCTTTTGTTATGTAGGTATGATGATATTACCTTTTCTTTTCTTTTGCTGAGAATGATGAAAACTTTCATTCGAATGACGTATCTAAAAATAGCTAAGAAATAGATTTTAGTATACAATTTAGTGTTTGCTAAAAGATGCTTACTTTTCAACTATCTTTATACCTTCATGATTTATAAACATCAATACGGCTGTGGCAGTCGGTCATAGCTCAACAAATATCAAAGTATATTTTTACTCTCAGGTCATGCATTTCATTAAAGCTGTACTATTCTGCAATGACATATTGGAATAAAGTGACATATTCTGGTAGATTAATATCACCCTGAGCGTATTTTCATTCTATTAGCATTTTTCGTATTGGTCTTCTCTCTCTCTCTCTCTCTCTCTCTCTCTCTCTCTCTCTGTCTCTCTCTCTCTGTCTCTCTCTCTCTATCTATCTATCTATCTCTCTATCTATCTCTCTCTTTCTCTCTCTCTTTCTCTCTCTCTCTCTCTCTTTCTCTCTCTCTCTCTCGCTACTAATCTCTTGCTTTAATACCTTAATAACCCTAAGTATCACAAAAAGTGAAGAGTGACTATTTTCGCAAGTCGCATCTCGCCCAATATTCTTTAAATACATTTTTGTGAAGACAGAGGTTGCGAAGTCTCTCATGCACCTATGAATATGGCCACATATCACCACAGTGTATTTTAGCATCGTGCTTCAATTACTTTCGGAGAACTTAAAACAATTTTATGCGCGATTACAGAATCAAAAGAGATCCTCAGAGCAGAAAGGAATATATATATGTATGATTTTTTTTTAGATATGCATTAGAAAGCAGGACCTATTCATTACAGTCCAATTAGTTGGTGAAGAGTCAACAAGTTTTTACTGATTATGATCATAATGAGCTGTTTATAATACACACATGTATACACATGGCAAAGTTTTCATGCCGGCATGTGGCCGCGATGAATCTCACAACATAACTAACAGGAAGGAATCTTAAGTGAGACAGGCAGGTGAAAACTTAACAACTTCTTATCTGGATCTAGTCACTGGGTTCATTTGGATTATGTAGCTGGAGCGAAAATAAGCTTTGTAAAAAAAAAAACTAACCAAATTGCTTCGAACTGCAGATGTTTTCTCTCTGAGCTACTTGATTTATTTATGTGTGGTAGTCATTATAAGCTTCTCAGAATGTATTTTAAGTGGTACAGTATTATAATACTCAACTGAGGAAATTTAGCTTCAAGAGTGTAAAGAAAGTGGATTTTCATATCAACTCTTGAAGGGTGCTCTATGAAGTTGTTATTTAAGACTGAAATATGACTGTTGAAACTTGGCCATAGAAAAGGCTATAGAGAACCATTAGGTCTCAAATGAGGAAGTGCATGAAAATAAAGAAAAATAACTCTACTGGTCATCATACTAAAACATTTGTGAAGATGCAGCCACATGCAAGGGTGAAAAACATCTGAAATTAATAGCTTTGTTAAAATAATGATAAGAGTGTACTCGAATAACATTAAAACTTTCCATAAACCACAATTATGGACGAGTCGTGTATGTATTTTATCTTGTGTTGCTCCGTTTTTGGGAAGAAATAAGTGTAATTCAGTTGTCATAGAGTTAATTCTGGACTTTTTTTTTACTCATTGAAAGTAGGCATTACGAGTAAAAGGAATTTCTGGATTTTTTCGAGTTTATTATTTTCTTTCCTCCAGTCTTACTTTTTTTTCCGAAATTCGATTTTTCTCGCTTGCTGTCAACGTATGCAATGAACTAATGTCTTCAAAGAGAAGATGATAACACACATTTATATGATTTGCCAACAGGAACGCGACACCGTCTTCTAAGACTTACTGAGATTTAAATTTTCTTCACTTTATCCACACCAACGATCTGGCCGTGTAAACCTTTGAGTAGGCTTAGACCTTATCATATCACCATTGCTCATCATGTCTCCGTTGACATAGAGAGGGAGGGGGGGGGGGGGNNNNGAGAGAGAGAGAGAGAGAGAGAGAAAGAGAGAGGACGAGAGAGAAATGGCGGAAGATGGGGAACCTTAAAAGAGATACATATAAATATTAAATGTTATTGAAAAACGCAGAAAAAGTAAACTTTAACCTAATCGATTTAATTTATATTAATTAATTTAATCGAATATACGTATTTATACATAGATTTTGGTTCTTCCGAGTTATCTCGAAATTTTCTACTTTAAGACTATTCTTGTAAGGGAATAACACTTGAATGTTTTGTACCGGAGTAACTTTCACCGCTCAAAATAATCTCCATTGAGATCAACACAATCCTTTAGGTCAAACTAGCCACGATTTGATGACAGTTCTGGAGTCGTTTTGATAAATCCCTCGGGGAAACCAGCAAAACTGATGAATGGCTGATCCCTGGCTGACCTGCTGCCGAAAGGTTCTCTGCAAGTAATCAAGGAAAGAGTCGCACGGTGCAAGATAAAATTTTTATGCTGGATACGAATGTGTTGTTAGACATGAGATTATTTTCTCTCTGGCACTTTTGAGTTGTTACAGATTTATGCAATGGAGTTTTATTATGAAAAACTTGGGTCACTACGAGGGTGTGTTGCTTCATAGAAACCGCTGCATTAGAAATGGCTTTTTTGGTGTAAACATCACTATTAAGTGCTTGATTCTTTTTGCATGGCACATGGTAACAATTCCCTTGAATTTGGAAAAAGATTTTTGTACATCGCTTTGTTTTTGGAATTGTTCGCTCTGCAGATTTTTTTTTTTTTTTTAGGGGAATAAGCCTTTGTTTGATTGTTTTTGGATGGCTTATAAAAATAAATCTCACAAAATATCCTTTCATTCAATCCTTGAACTTTTCTAAAAGATGTTTCGAACATTCCAACCTCACCCTGTTATTGTCTGGTGTCATAATGTTTGGGTCCATAGGCCAGCATGTTCATAAGCTCTCTGGGCTGATGACGAACCGTAGCTTTTTTTTTTTTTTTTTTGCTACAAAATCAACAGTTCCTCTATTAGCTGATACTATTACGTCTCAGTTTTGGAACACAGCTTTGCTTCAATGACTGTGATTTCCGTGCGTCAGTTCCATGCGCTGTTTTTCTCCACCCCAGGGCATCGAAAATTTCTGATTTTAAGCCCTTGAGATTTGCACCACGCTTTATAGTGGAGTTAGAAACAGGGAACATGAAATAGGGATTATATGTACAACTTTCATATACTTTAGTTGCTTCCCTTCATGAAGATCTTGATCTCTAAAAAAAAAGTTCAAATTCATCGACTCTCTTTTGGTCGCTATCAACAAGGGAGGATTTGAAAATTCCACTGAAAATAAGAGATTTTGTCAAATGTTGTTTTTAACGCAATAAAAAAGAAAGGTGTGGATTAATTAATAGTGTGGTATTTAACAGGCAGTTCTGTCAGGTGCGCACAATAATCAAGAAACCCCATTTAGTTCGAATTCCTCTCTCGTAACTATTTAGCTTTTGATGATAACACTTAATTATATGAAAATAATATCATATTATTCTAAATTCGAAATGGATGGATGGAAATAATAATTTGCAAACCATGGCTAAAACAGAGTCACGAGGTTTAATTCCTCTTAGACACAGACGCTAAAATAGAAACAATATTGCAAAATACTGTAATGTTTGCATCGAAGGGCTGGAATTTTCGGGCATTACTTATTTATTCAAATCAAGCTCGTGTATGAGCTGTCAGCAAATTAATGTATAATCACCTAGGAAAGAAAAAAATGCATCCTTTGTTATTTTCCATTTGAGAAAAATCATTAACATGAGGTTAAGACACAGGTTGAAAATACATCATGTAGGATATCATAGCTTGGAATTTTAAATTGAATGCAGGAATGTTAAGAATAAACAAAAAGCAGCTATACAATGCAGATATGTCTTATTATGTTTAATAAAAAAAAAGTTCTTCCTTTGAGTCGTATGACACGCCTCCTCTCAAAAGGACAACAAAATTGGGCAGACTGCTATCAAAAATCACTACGGTACTCTGTCATTAAAACTGTACTGCGTATAATGCACGTTGGATTTGCTAATAAAATCATAATAACGTTGATATTCACCGAAATTCCTCAGTTCAAAATAAATTTCTTTCCAGACATACGCCTTGAAAAGTGTAAAGGATTGGCGACAGCTTTATTAACGGTGCTCGCTGTTTCGTGGGAAGTTCTTTGTGAACGGAACATGTAAATATCTTCTATACCGTTGATTTGTGATTTATTACGATACATTTTGTTATTACAAACTAAAGTGCTTGTACACGCTATGTAAAATTTGTACTGCAAAAGGCAATAGTGCTCGTCAATGCTTAATACTCAAATGACTTCTTCTTTTAAAACAAAAGGGGGAGAGCTAGTTTGGCTCTAACTCTTATAAAGCTTGGTGTTCAATGCATGTCAGAACTTTGTCTTCTTCAAATCAGATTTATATAGGGCTTCATCACCCTTTTTAAAAATGTTGTCATATGCTTGATTTTAAACATTTAAATATTCATAATGTTGTTATCGCCTCTTTTCCACATACAGTCTAGCTCTAGAATCTACATATGTAGATAAGTCTAAATATTGATCTCTCGTAAGGTTTACTACATCGTTTTAAAAAATCCGATCTTTCTAGATCCAGCGTCATCTTAAGGTGCTCTAACTTCTGATTTAGAAAACAATTAGGACATTCAAGCTATTTAGATTTTTTAAAATCTGTGTATCTGATTTACGAAGGCTCCGTTTCTTCGGCCTAAATCACTGGCGTAGTCTAGTAATAATAATAGGCATTATATTGAAATATTTAATTTGTCATAAATCTAGATTAGATACTGTATTTTTTAATCTATACTTCGATTTCTTTATACCATTTTTCTGTAGGCCTGCTTGAGAATTCTAGATATAATCCATAGGAAATCTTTTTCTTCTCCTAGTATAATTTTTTTTTTAATTTCTTGGGTCTAATGCTGAAAAATATAGCCCATCGCAAGAAAAATATTGGAAAGGATGTCTGTAAAACGTGGAACGGTTGGCCTTCTCAATCTTCCAATTTAATATAGACCTTCCTTGATCTTAAATCATTATAGCATTTTTCGACCTTTTCTATAATTGTTTTTGTACAAATCTAATTTTACAATATAGAATTATGCTCCTTTCCTTTCCATGAAAATTAAAACCAGATGAATAATTATAATAGATTAATACTACTCTCTTCTTCCCGACATAATATTATCATCATCATTTCCAATCGAACCGGATCCCATTTTGCAGAGATGATTCAATAGAGTTACTGTGGCCGCATGGATACCTACTGGGTGAGCAATACATTTGCATTATGCATTCCAAGAAGAATAACTGATTTAAAGGTACAGAGAAAAGAGTAAGAGGGGTTGCCTCCTCTGGCTGCCTGTGGCAACGCATCACAACTGTCGCTGTAAATGTGGCATATTTTTGCGTAATCCGGGAAGGTGTTTGCATATCCCACTTTTGTTTGACCAATTTGAAATGTGAGGACTATGCATCCTTTTACCACCCAGGATGCTTATTTGTTCATCCAAATCAGATTGTTTCAAGACAATTACAACAATTTTTTAACAGATTCATTATTTAAAATTCTCCCCTAAAAAGAAAAGAAATTCTTCTTTGCTTCATTTTTTTTTTCTCTCAGAATTTAGTGTTATGCTCTAATGTACTCTAAAGGATGTTCTGAAACAGTGTTAAACTTTGCAAATCGCACCGGACAACCTAAGATTAAGATAAGGATGTTATTGATTGCACCATTTAGAGATAGTGAGCGGAACAATCTATGGCGAATGTTAGATGCTATGTAATATTCTACGTAGGTCTATAGCTGTAAAAGCTTTTAAATGCAATACATTTCAGGGAAATAATTGTAATGCTAGGAAAGTTTTTAAACTATATCGATTGTCCCTGAGTTGTGATGCTAATAATCTTCTAAAACGCGTTGCTTGTCAGAGGACGGTGCTCAAAAATATTATTTTATTATTAGCTTCAGACATTTTAGCCATTATTTTTTTTTTATCAAGACGGTAAAAGAATCCCTCATAATGCTAACAAATCCCTTCCAGGTAAACAGGATGACAAGCGTATGTTTGTGTTTGTGTGTATTTCTTACAGTGTTTTATGTTTCTTGAAAAGAATAACAAAAAAAATTCTTTAAATGTGCATGGAAAAAACAAATTGGAAAATCAAATTCTTGTCAGCAGAGCTCACAAGGTTTATTAAGATGATTCATTAAAAATTAATGACATTGCTTTGAAGATTGAAAAGCTGTTCAGGATAATTAATTATATATATAGGCCTACATATATATATATATATATATATATATATATATATATATATATATATATATATATATATATATATATATATATATATATATTTGACTGCTCTGCATTTTAATAATGCAATTTTCTTAAAGTTTAAATGGAATTATAGCATCGAAACATCAGCAATTAAACGCAAGTTGCAATTATAAAAACATCTTTGCCATCGTTGATGAGTGTTTATATCTTTGCCATCGTTCATGAGTGTTTACAGTAAAAATAGTTATTTAATCTAAAGACAAGCCAAGCAAACGAACAAGAAAGTAGAGAATCAAAAGTACCCTTAGTACTCGGAGTCACCATGCATTTCAAAGTTATCTTGCTTTTGGGTTTGGTCATTTTGATAAGTATCACAGAGGTAAGCTTGTAGGGAAGAAGTTTGCTAAAATAAGCGTATATTCTAGACAATAAAGGCAATAATTAGATGTTTTTAAAACGCTAAACAGACATTAAAGGTGCTGCTCCCTTTTATAGAGTTAACGACGATTGAAGGCTTATTACAGCTATCGTCTTTAGTAGGGGGAGGGGGGGTGTATAATTATGTTTTTTTTTTTTTTTTTTATCGTAATGATGTTTTTTAAAAACAATTTTGAAGACAGTCTCATTGCTCAAACCAAATTTAAATTAGAGAAGTCTGTTCTTTTATTCCGTCATAGAAAGTGGATATTTGGTCATACGAATTGTAGCCAAAAATACAAAATGTGTGTATTGTTCGGATTTAGAATCATATTCATGTTGATATGATGGAAGACAAGAGTAATTTTTGCTTTATATGCTTTATCGAAATAAAAAATCTTTCCATCGTCTCATCATTGTTTTATAATAGTGATGACAATTCTCACAATAATACGAGGAGATTTTACAAGCTCTATTCTTGCGCAGAAGGGCAGCCAAAAGTTGTTTGAAAGAAATTTTGAACATTTTACCAAATTCTAAAAGATTCTTTTAATTTGTTATGCTTAAATGCAAGTTTTGTAGATAAATAGGCAAGATTCCTTAAGGTCACACAACTCGATTTTCTTGATAAAGAAAAATTATGTGAAGGTTATTTTTTTTTTTTTTTTTAATTTTGTACTCAGCCCAAAAGACCTTATTGAATTTATAATCTATATAAACTCATGAAGATGATAATCTATATTTTAATAACTGTTGACCTAGAAATTTCATCAGCGAGCTTTTCGAAAACCACTTTACGTAGAGCTAGGAAACCGACCGAGCAGATTTTTACCATCTTTTCTGGAATAATCACTACTTGTATAAACGAAATGGACCGTTTGTTTTTGTACTATCCAAGTTTTCAATGTTTCATTGGACCGAATTCTCCATTTTACATACTGTACCAACTAGGCATGTGGGGTTTGTGTGTGTGTGTGTGTGTGTGTGGTTTTTTTTTTTCTTGTTTTGTTTTTTTATGCGCGAACCAAGTCTTTAAAAAAAGTAAGGAAAAGAAAAACTTTCACTGAAAAAACAGGTGCGAAAACAAAAAGAAACCGCCTTAATGGTTTACTTCATGATTAATTAGACTCTAGATCTAAGGTAGATAAACATAAAAAACCCAGCCTGGTAAAGCCCAAATCTAACAATGTCTTTTTTTTTTTTCTTTATAAACACTGCTTGAGTAATGCAGGTATTATTTCATCTCTCTTTGTGCTGTATATGCCTGTCTTTTTTTTTTCTTCTCATTTCGGTGCTTATATCATTGATTCCTAACTTCAAAACCTGTTTCAATTGTTTTATGAGAAATAAGAAAATATACAAATATCGCTCTTCTTGGAACAAATTAATAAGGATTAGGATCATTAAGATGCTGCTGTAGTTGAAGGAAATGAAAAGAATACAACCACCAACTCAGACTTATTTAACAAATTTGAGCAACACAGACTATACCGTACAAATATTTCGCCTTAAGACTTCATCATTAAAAAAAATATCATCATCATCATCATCATCATCATCATCGTCATCATCATCAGAACTGAAGGAGAAGGTAAAACACTTTTTCACATTTGGTTTAATTCATTTATTGTTAGAATTGCCATATCTAGATGCCAAGAAGAGACTGAAAACTTTTTTTTTCTCATACTAAACATTGTATGCTTTGGGATGTTCAAGTTTGTTGAAATTAGTTTCAGTTGGTGGTTGTATTCTTTTACTATATTCATTGTTTTATAAGTAAGTTAATGAAATTTCAAGGACATGTGCTTTTCTTGTCTGCGTTTCTTAGGTTTTCATTATCGCTAAAAAAATCTTGATCTCCATAATAATCCTCTACTTGATCATTGTTTATGACAGAGAAGAGGAAACGTCTCGTCTTTGCGTCCAAAAAATTCTACAATAACTGAATCAAAATATATATATATTTTTTGTGTGTGTGTTTTTGAAAAGAGATCATCATAGACGCTTTTATTTTTCCCCTATGATGATGAGATTTGTGACACAGACAATGTTTTTCTTCTTCTTCTTCTTCTTCTTTTTTTTTTTTGGGGGGGGG
>BLXT01007159.1:1203743-1215711 GCA_019648995.1 Plakobranchus ocellatus | reverse complement strand
GTATAGACCAACCTTTTTAAAGAAATACTTTTTGCAGGCCTTTCAAAAAACAAAAAACAGAAAAATTATTACGTGAGATTTATATGTGAAACCACAAAATGTTTCATACATAATTTAATATCTCTTAGATAACTTTTTGTTCTTGAGGATGTGTGATTAAAGAAAAAAAATGGTTTTTAATGCACTCGAGAATTATTCAATACAAATTAATAAGAAATATAAATATATAAATTTACTATCTTACTTCCAGCTCCTCACTTTAGTGCTCGATCAAAGAATCATGATGTCTACATGTATTCAACTTTAATTGTGATGGTTGGCCCACATGCACACACAACCTTTAAAAAATATTATAATAAAAATAAAAGCACTCTTTCTATTTTGGAAGTTGCTTTAATCACACATAAGTATAATACTACTTTGTAAATGACAGGTCTTTAGGTTTAACACTTGAATCACAGTACAATATAGTTTGATAGGTAACAGCGATGTATAAATTGCCATACAATCATAGATACATATGAGACGTGTGAGGTTTGTAAAAAGTAGAAAAATAAATTAGTGGCTTCCTACACAACATGCAAGCAATGTGCACACAATTATGTTACAGTGGAACGATTCAAAATCACAAAGCACTATTTAGATTAAACTAAAAAAGATGAAGAAATAGTATCATCCTATATAGCTTGACAGAAACATGAGCATGTATGAAAGATAATGTATCATAGAAATTGCAAGTTAAAAAAAAATAGCCTAAATGTCATTGACTGATTATGGTAGTTACCATTAAAGAAATACTGAACAGCTTTAATAAACACAAAGGTTGTGCAGTACCAACAATGTGAAAATGTTCTTTTGTTTCAACCTATAAAATTCGGATTTTTAAAAGTACATTTCATAGAGCCTTATTAAAAGTTCAATTAGTTTTTTTTGAAAATCGTCTGATCAGCTGACTGTTTACATATGATATATTATTCCATATTCTTTCGATTCAGCCTTTCTATCTAGAAAAAAATAAATTAAGGAAAAGTGTGTGCGCCTGAATAAAGAACCCAAACGTTGGTTGAACTATTTCATACTACACTGATAAAGCTAAAAAAGTCTTCAGACAGGTCAAAACGAGTTTTGATAGCTAAATAAGGTTTCTAAAGCAAGTGGGGCCAAGCATTTAGCAAAATATCAAAATTGTGTGCTTAATTTTTTTTTACATAAATTTTGAGTATATTGCCAAATGTTAAATGAACTCAACCATGAGCAAAAGAAAAATTTTTATTAACCCTATTACTGTTTATTGAGTAAATTGTTTTTACTTTTTTATCTTCACTAAATTAAGAACGCCCATATTTAGGTACACCAACTCATGCATCCCATTACTATGACCATTTTATATTTCCTGCTTCTTCATCCAATTTTTCATCCAACTTTCTATACAATATGATCATTTCTTTAATTATTATTTTTGCATTTACACCAAAGATTTATCAATCATCATTGAAAAAAGAACTCCTTTTACTTCACAATACAGCAGTTTCAATTAATTTATGACAATCTTTTATCCTCTTCTTGCTCCTTTATTGTGATGGAGAGTAGAAAACAGATGTTAAAAAAATGAGAGAGTACATCATATAAACTGTACCGGAGTACTAGATTTACAAGATATGTGGCAGATGATGCACTTTCAGAAATCGTTTTGGTTTTATGTCAGTTGATTTTACTGAAGAATGTGATTCATATTTATCTGATGGAAAGCCTTCAACTTCAAGATCTACATTTGCCTCTTCTTAATCTGTTATAAAGTTTTATATGTCAGTAAAATTTGCAACAATTTGCTTGAAAATCTCTGTTTCACTTAAGATGAACAAGCAGTTTGCTCAGATTTAGAATGTTCCTCACCTGAATACATTTTCGAAAGTTTTACCCATGAATCTTTTAAATGGTTTGCTTAAAATAAATTGTTACAACTTTAAAATGTTTTTCTCAAAGCTTTGATTTTGCATCTTGTCTTACATATAAAAGGAATAAGATATAAGACGAATTTGAGCATGAAAAAATCTTTACGACAACACTTTTTTTCTAAAATTTTTCACATTTGGGTTATTTTCTTAGAGACATACACAAATAATATTTTATTGTAATATGATTCATAGTTATGGTGAAGAGTTGCTTGATTGTGTATTGCAAGTACATTTTCTTTGTAAATATAACAATAAAAGTTTACAAATTCTATAGACATTGGGTTTTAAATATAAAAACAGATGGGAAACTCATTTTCCACAAAAAAAAGGGTCTGAAATAGAGATTAGACACCATTATGATACTTGACGTATTTGTGTGTTTGCAAGATGTAAAAGCTGACAAGCCTTCCTCCAAACCTCCCTTTCTCACCCTATTGAATGTCCCACAAAGCAAACTTCTCACTCAATCTATCATACACCAAAAGAAGCACAGAATTTCTAGGTTCACATATCACCTACTATTCACAGGGAGTCACATTGAAATCACATTATCAAAAGTAAAAAACGACAAGGCTGGATATTAAATGTGTATTCAACAAGGGCATTTAACCCATTTGTCTAATGGGACCATTCAATCATGTAAGTTGTCAGACTTGTTCCACACCATCTAAATCAAATTTTAAGGATTTGCTGATAGTATAATAACTTGAATAGGGGTACAACTCAATAAAGTTTCATTTTTATTTAATAAAGGTCACTGCAGATAAAAATCACAATATCCAAAACCTGTCTTGTTTTTTGCTTTAGTAAATGGCCCTTTTTCAAGAGATTTCATGGAGAGGCTATGAGGACACCAGATTGTGCAGTATTGCTAATGCATTAAAAAGGGATTGATGCTGATTACAGCAAAATAAGCTAAAACATATACAAGAGAAGGTGAAGCCATATTAGTGAAGCACAAATAAATTCTCCATAATCATCTTTGAATTACTCTGATCAACCATAGAGCAGTTTGTATCTATTGCTCTGATTGCTGTTACAAAGCAGAGAGGATTTGGAGGAAAAAAGGTAAAATATTAAAAATTGTTCAGGGAATGGAAGTCAAATCATAAATTTTGTGATTTGTCCTTCATTCCCTAAATCATTTTAAACATTAATGAAGAATACCAGACAAAACTCAAATCATGGAAAAAAATAAATCTCTTAATTTCAAAATGTCCCTTGCATGGTTAAATGTTCAGCTTGGCTGTGAAAAATGTCACTGCTAAACAGCAAGTCATCTGCAATACATTACATTTACTGATTGTTTTTTGTTATAAACTTTCCAATCGGAAGTCCTTATCTGAACTCAAGTGCTGCTTTTCCCCCACTCTTTCAAAAGAAAGTAGATTTAACAAAATTAAAGAACTAAAACCATGGTAAAATAGACTGTTATGTAGCATAAAACCAAAAAGAAATTGTAAATAAATGAACAAAAATTTGTGACTACAATTGATATCACAGATGTCTTCCTTTCTGAGCAGTATCCTTTATGATTAAATCTGAGCTGTAAAAGCCTGCACAAAATCTACACCATATTGAAATTTGAAAGGCACATGTAGTTATATTCCACATGCTAGTATATATTGAAATTTAAAAGATATTTATATTCCACATGCTAGTAAATGTCTTGTTCAACATGTTTGTGAAACGAATGACCTCAAAATGTCTTATTGGAGAGGACTGATTACATCCAGTATCCACAAAAGATGCACCAAAGAAAGTTCAACTTAACGATTTCTAATTATAGAGCAAAGCTCACAACCATTACAGTACTTAAATTTTCATAGTAAAATCATACAGGTATAAAGAAAATAATGTATGATCAATACTTGGACGGCTAAAAAAAAAGACATTAACAAAATCACAGTTCTATACCTTGCTTTGAAAATAAAAAAAGGGTAAAAAACATTTTTTTAATTAAAAATGTATAAAATTTGTATACAGTGGATATAAATCAGATCTCCATTGTAAATTAAACTTGTTATAGTTTTACACAATTGAATATACAAAATCCAAATGGAGATTCCACACCACAGAACTATCAGTTCATTACAATTTAGTCCTTTAAAATCACACCATTGCATTTATCACAGGACAAAAGTTAAAAATCTTTGTCAAAATTAAGGATTGAGGTACAACAAGATATGCTATCAAAAATTATAGGAAAAAAGTTTGACACATAAATACAAATACATGTAATAGAGCATTTTTCTTATGCAAATGTCATCAATGTTATGCAATCCATGATAACTGATGATTTTGGTAGGTAATGATCATGGATGAAAAATAAGTAATGTAAGTAACATAAATATGTCTTAAAAATACTCCAATCACATTTTTTTCCTAATGCTTATTCAAAAGTTTTTTCTTTAAAAATGTGATTTTTAACACCTAGGACAAATTAAGTATTACAGATTCAATTTCCAAGATCATGCTTAAAAAGGTAGAAACTACATTTAAAATGTCCTTAAGTTTGCAAAGTAATCTTTGTGTTACTGTTTATATGCCTTTTTCTGTTCACTATTAATACACATTATACTGGCAGCTATAGATAAAATTACCTAAAAAAAAACTATTTCTGACAGGCTTCAACCATGAACGCTTTTTACTTGACCAAGATTTTTCTCTGTCTTAACATAGAGAACTTAATATATATATATATATATATATATATATATATATATAAAATAAATATATAAATCATCGATATAAGTTGAAGCCAATAAAGTTTTAATTTGACTCTTAATTTACATCATCTAGAGGCTCCTTTAAAGCAATCTGTTTAGAGTTTAATTTTCTCTGGTCATATCTATATAAAGAATATTATTCACAAAGAAAATTTTTCAATGTGAAATTTTAAAGCCATTCTGGTCATTGAAATCCATGAAAATTATAACAACTAACACAAGAAATATATAATTTAAGTACAGTAAAACCCATTTTTAATGACAGCTTACATGGCAACAACAATTTCTATAACAAGAGATTTGGAAAGCCCCATTCTTTTTCTTTATTTAAGTCAAATAATTTATTTTGAAATAACGAGTATAGAAACGTCTTCTCTCAGTATATTCAATAACAAAATTTCCTCCATCCAATTATCTCAAGCACAAACTCAACTTCCAATTAATAGGCCTAGATCTACATGCATTGTCCAGTATTGCTATCAAAGTTATCAATGTCGGAGATGGTGCAGTGCCCTTTCCCCCTAGCCCCTTCACATTACACCATGCATAGTGTAACCAGTTCTCACGCATTGGACTAGACTACCTCGATCTCTCAAGTCTAGCTTATGATCACCCAGCATTGGGGACAAAGAGCTGTAAGGGGAATATGCTTTGTGTTCAGCATCACAATCGTTCAGCGAACCCACCCATATCTCCCGATCTTGTGATAAGGTCATGCTAATTGGGAGTGGGGTGGGGGAAAGCTAATGGAATAAAATATAAGGATGGGCCGTAAAAATGTCCAGCAGGTGAAAAGAGTTAAGTTGGATGGAGAATCACAAGGCCTACATGAGGTAGAGAGAGAGAGAGAGGAGGTGGGAAATGAGGGTGTGGGTGGCACGTCCTAGAGCCAAGCACAACACTTAACAAATGGACACTGACTGAAAGTACCCATTACCCTCCTCTTCTTTTCCATTCTTGTTGATTACTTAATCTACATATTCTCTACCATAAATAATGTAACATGTACAAAGTGGAATGGCTAACGCTCCAATCTTGTTAAACCCCACTCACGGTAATGGGGGGAACAATGAACTTGAAAATAATTGGTTTTGCTATCATTTGCCTCCAATTCAGTAGAATAATAAATTCCTATTTAGTCCCTTTTGTGGGAATATCAACAACCCTTGCCATAATGACACTTTATGATAAGACCAAAAGTTGTCATAATTACCCAATTTTTAAACTCCTTTTACATGAAGATGTAAGCTTTTTAAATGTTTCTTGTTTTTCGTTTTTTTTTTTGTTTTGATAAACATGCATTCTGAGCATCTTTTGTGTTAAAAGTGCAATAAGAATATTAAGTTCAGAAAACACTATCAATTTTTTTTTCAAAATATGCCATCATAAAAGATGTATAGTTAATAATCTCATATAAAGCTGTAAAATGCAATTATAAAATCAATATGTGTAGCTCTCTCAAATATGAGTTGAGTTCCAGGTCTGCATCACTGATTTCAACTCAAAATATTGAAGTAAAGAAGTAAAAACTCCCAATGCTTTATGTACAGAAAGTCTACAGCATGTCTTTAGAAAGTGCTCCACATTAGAAAGATGAGTAGTTTTTGTCCCTCTAATTAATGGTTTTCCTTTAAAGTCAATCATGCAAACTGCAACTCCACTCAATTTGTGGGACTGCTAAATATGTATACTTTTCTTGCACTTCAATGACTATTAAAAACCAACTCAGTTTGCACAACAACTGACATAAAAAAATGACTTTTCAGTTCTATTAAATTATAAAACATATAGATGTGTCATAAAAGAATGTGCAATAGTGTATAATTATCCGCAATACTTTCTCTGTACAAATATAGACACACAGACTATTATAACATTTTAAACTGAGTCTAGACAAGAAATAATTTTTTTTAAAGAAAAAAATCTAATAAATCTATCAATGCTCATATACAGCTCTGAGAACATCAACTGGCTTTTTCTCTGCATCTTCCAGTACAGCAGCCTCCTGCATCTCGTATCTGTTCATCAAAAGGTGGCGGAAGGCAGCTCGACTCAGTCCTAGATCACTGGTTAGCAAAGCCACCCAGTCATACCGAAACTCCATGATAGCTTGCTGCAAAAGCAAAATTATTGAAGGCATTATATGACCTTGCGGAAAAGATACTTAAATTTGTTTATAGAATTCCTACAGCATTACCACAACGAAACTGTTTTTTTTTTTTTCCTCAAGGCTTTATTATTCAACCTTTCCAGGCATATTTGTTTTCATGGCAGTAAAATATGACACTCCTTTCTTTTCCTGTTGTCAAGTAGCATAATCATTCAACTTTCAGCTACACTTTATGTAATTGACTGCTTAACTATTACACAAGGCCTTAAATTTCACAAGCAACTAACTTTCATGAAAAAGATGCAATAAAAGCCAGTTCTAAATACATTAGCTTGACCATTACTGTTTTTCTACTTAAAACATTTTTGGTACAAACTTCTTGTAACTCTTACGCTAATTTGATTGACATTTGATGATTATGAAGTAAATCCATGTCAGGCTTAGTCCAAATACCTCTAAACAAATGAACTTGGTACTTCACTTTAACTTTGCTTGACTCAAAATTGAGACATTGATGTAGAGACATAAAGAGACATAAATGCCATATTCAATCACAAAAAGTATTTAAACATAAATGAAAGAGTCTGGATATAGTTCAAGGCTAACAAGTAACAGCAATGATTTTTTTTTTTTGCTCATATGTCAAGTCTCTCTGCTACCCAATTAAAAAAAGACATCTTTGAAGAAGCTGACTGATAGGTGGAGTCTGGATATAGTACAAGGCTAACAAGTAACAACAATGATATTTTTTTTTTTTTGCTCATATGTCAACTTTCTCTGCTACCCAATTAAAAAAAGACATCTTTGAAGAAGCTGACTGATAGGTGAGTCAGGCTGAGTTATAACAAATTACAAACAGTTCCTTATGATGATCCACTGCAGTTTGATTTTAATATTTTGAAGTGTCCTGAAAGGAAAATCATAGAAAATGGTACAAGAGAACTGAATTATCTCAGTGTTCACTAACCTGACTAAAAGGGCTATCTCCAATCTTATTCATCTCCTGCATTGGATTAAATTTGTCTGATCCTCCATAATTCATGTCTTTTGCACTGATGTCCAGCTTGAAAGAGAGTTTGGTGGATCCAGATGCTCTGCTGTTCCTGTCTGTCTCTGCACCATCTTCACTGCTCGAAATCACCACAGGAGGTTGGACATCCATCTGCTCCAGCAACCAAGAACCGTTCGCACGCACAAGGTTGTTTAAGCATTGAAGATATTCAAATCCTGCCTCATCATAGTGAAAAAAAAAAGGTATTGCTAAATACATCATAGGAAGATGATAACAAAGTTTTGAAGCACCTACTAATGAATCTATGATGAGGTAAACTTGTAATGCGGTGTGTGATACACCACAACCATGCAATCTGTTTAGTTCCAAATAAGATAGAAATATTATGAACAATTATGAACAATGTCTCGAAAAAATATATGACATCCTTAAAAGTCCAAAACATTTGACAATTCTCCTGAATTATTTTGGGCAGAGGCAAAGAAGTGTTATGAATGAAAACGAAATTTGAGGAATTTGATATCATTGTTTACAATTGGTTGGATTTAAAACTTATCTAAAAAAAAAGAAAAAAAAAAAAAACTTTTAAAGAAAGAATACAAACCTTTCTTGGAATCCAATATGCTAGAGGCCAAAACACAGTATATGTGATCAGTAAATATATTTGTGGCTCCTTCAGTTACATCTGTACCAGTCATGGCATGGCCTCTGATTGTAAAATATGCATTGGGCGAAACAAAACGTTACAGAAACCAAAAGCCCCTGATCATCATGCATTAATAGATTTTTTTAATTAAAAAAAAAAACAACTTACTTTTGACTACATAAGAGTATATGAAGCAGCAACAATTTTCACTCTTTTAATGAATATGATTGCCTGCTCTACAAGCTAAGGGTGCCAGGCAAAGCAAGATAGGGCTTTACAAAAAAGCTCAAAGATAAACTGAAATTAGATTTGAGCTTTTTCTTTTACGTTTTTTTTTTTTTTTTTGTTATTTGTTTCTGTTTGGTTTTTTTTTGTTGTAAATTTTGTTTATTATTGATTAATCTCATTTAACTTTTACAAACACACTTTTTTCAAGTTACAGGAAGATATTAATTAACGTTGTAGATTAGAAAAGTTGATTACAAAAAATTATCTCATTGAAAAACTGACATTATATTTGAAGGAAATTTTCTCAAGGCTTTTGCAAAATACAAGAAATTCTAAGAGGGGAAAATTAATCATAAAAATGCCAAGTTATCTAAAAATATAGATCTATCTCTCTTGTGTACGAACAAAAAGGGGTCAAATTGAAAGCCCTTGAGAGAGATTTATTTAATTGTACTTGATATATAGATCTAGAGATCATAAAAAATGACTAGATATATTTAACATTTAATTTAGGTTCCATAATAGCTAGGGATCTAACTTCCAACCAAGATCAAGACCTTGAAGAAGAATTTAGATCTTTTTTCTACAGAAAAAGATAAAATGAAACTGCCATGGCTGTTGCAGTATAACTAGGTCATACTGAGCAGGATCAGCATAACTGTATCAAATATTACATTTCTTAGAGCAAGATACACGACTACTTTTATTGTTGGTTTTAACTTGCTTAATACTCAACATAAGCTGATTAATGGAACCATAATTGAATAGTGTAAATGGATGTTACATAAAGCTTTTATCCATGCATGTGTTAAAATAATATTTAAAAAAAAACTTCTGCATGGTCAGGTATTTTTAAAACAAATTTTAATTAAAGAACAAAAATACATCTTTTCATCTACACCCCTGTATTTCAGTTACAAAAATTGGTATTATTCTTCATCATAAAACTGTGGACATGAATTTTTGCACCTCCCCAATGTATTTGAATATGCAAAAAGTATGGGTTGGCAAATCTGTAATTGCACTAATCACAGTTATACAAAAGTTCTACTACTGTGTACTTTCAAAAAATCACTGACTTTTAAAGTGTACTCTGAGAAGATTATAGCAATCAGGGGCAACTAACAATACTTGCACCACTGCATCTTTTATTACACAATGAAAATAAGAAGTTTTTATCTAATGATTTCTTTCTAAATAACTGAGCACCAGAATGGTGTCACTTGAGGATTTGAGTACATACTTACTCATCAGATATATAAGATGAAATGCTTAGGAATTTTGCCTGCAACCACTCTTTGTTACTTTTCACAAACTTGGATGCAAATTTTGGTGTATTTGGACCTGTATGGAGAAATTAAATTGAGATATCAAACTTTTCTAATTCTTAATGCTTTATATGGATACTTCAAAATGAAAATCGAGGTAGAATTTTTTTATTATTGATCCAAAATGCCAAGGCATACAGTTCAATTTTTAAAAAAAATTTCTTAATATTTTCAGCTCTAAGCTGAAGAAAAAGGTATTTTGAATTAAATTAAAATGAAATGAAATGAAATGCTTATACCAATTAACATTATTTTTATGATCATTCAGTCATACAACACTGATAACATTTATTAATACAAATGCAAATTTGTATAACTTCTGAACTTTGTATAATCTTTACCTTTGCCATAAACTAAAATATGAAAGAGATTATCCGCAAGAGTCATCATGTTTGCACGATTGTCTGCTTTGATAATAGGACCAAGTTTGTCAAGATGGTTTGAAAATTCACTTAATCGCAGCCAGGTAGCCCAAGCAAAAATCTGTACAAAGATTTCAAAGATCATGTTGAAGTTTGAATTGTGTAATTATTAACAGGTAAGAAGAGGAAAAAATGTACAAGGGGTAGGGCTCTTTTGTAACTTTTAGTAAAATTTTCATAAAATACAATAGTGATGTTTTTTAGAGTTCATATATAGCAGAAAAAGTAAATTTTCAAGTACAGTAAGAAAGAAAAAAAAATCTAGCACAATCAACTTACTATTATTTTCAATAATTGGTTTTTTTTTTCTTTTTAATCATGTCAATGCTCTTCAGCAGTTACATTGTTTTTCCCTTTTATTGTCAATCAAACTTTAGAAATTGACATCTTTTGATGGCAATACTTCAGGCCTTAAATGACATTCACACTCTATCCCAATTTGCTTTTGCAATATCAGCCATCATTCTTTTCTCTAAAACCTACATTTGTTTCATATTTTTACATGGTTTAAAGTAAAACACAAATATCTGATTTCCACAGATACTTGTAATATGCTAAAAAAAAAATCATATTATGAATCCTATTAGTTCAAACCAACAGACAATTATGAAAAGACATTTCAGACTAGAGAAACAAAAATATATGATCCATCCAAATGAAATGACTTGTCAGCAGTTCTCAACAAATATAAAAAATGAAATAATTTTTATAAATGAAATCTTTGCACATCTTTAAATATTTTTTTTTAAATATCTTCAACCACTTTCAAATATTTTATTTTATATCCAAAAAATGACTCAGTTTGAATGGATGGGTCACAAATAATACCTGCAGTGCTACACATTTATGACTTGTCTTTATTCCCTGTTGTTTGCAGCTAATGTCCAGAGCACTAAATAGGCAGCATAGTGAAGCAGGCAGCATCACTACACATTGTTCTATCTCTAGTATTATCAATTGGATACACTGAGTCAAAACTTCTTTCAGACCTGTAAATTGATAAAATGACATTATATCACATGAAAAGAGTAAAGATGCAATTGCCAAAAGGTTGATCCCCAAAATTGTATCACTTTTTTCATGGCATTTTGAAAAAAAGAATCTCAAGTTACAAAATGAAAAAAGCCTACTGAATATCATCCAACTATATTTCATGTAAAATTGGATATTACGTCCATGTAAAAAAAAATGGTCTGTGTGTTTTTACTTTGTGGTGAATGAGCTTTAAAGTATTGATGGGTGACCACTTTTCTAATCATTTTGTTATCAAAGTTATGTTCAAAATAAATTTATTTGGTTAATTTCACAGCAAGAATGCTTCCAAACTGATTTCTACAAAATACAGCATTACTTCATACGCCATTTCACTCAAAAACACAAGATTTATGTTTTGATGTGTCTGTATCTTTCAAATATGGCTAGTAGAAAATCTTTTGAGCATAACAATAATGATAACCCACATTTTAGCAAATTCATATCATTAGACTGTTCCAATTTATTCTCCTGCAGCAAAGTGGAAGGTTTGAGCGACCCCTCCC
>BLXT01007159.1:1193328-1203715 GCA_019648995.1 Plakobranchus ocellatus | reverse complement strand
CTGGCTTGAAGAAAAGCCTAAAAGCCTGAGATCACCTTGTTGTGGAAGGGCTATATTCAAAAACATAGCAGCAAAATGGTATTACTTTTCAAAATCTTTGGAAATATTCTATGATTTCATTTCACAATTTCGTCAAATCCCTAACATCTGAACATTTGCTTAATTTTTCAAGATATTTCCCCTTTTCATAAAACTGCGAATTCTCTACAACAGCCACCTGGTGGTTTTGAGTGGTCTTTCAAAGAGTATTTTGGTGGGCAGCCACATGGAAGATCAGCGACGTAAGATATCACAGGCTTTATATATGTATCAGCTGTCTTGACACGGTTTAAGTAACGAAGCATTGGCTCGATGATTCTGTGAAAAAAGAATACAAGTTAAAAGTCGGGAATTACAAATAGTTTGAGGACAATGGCGACTAGTTTTTTTTGTTTGTTGGTTGTTTTTTTTTAAATAATTTTCTTAGCTTAACTCTCCCTTATGCCTCCTTTTAAGTAGATATTTTAAAAGACGTCAACTACTTATTCACAAAAATATTTTTTCCTGTGAGGTCCTTTCAAGACTGAGACATTTAGCTAAATTTGTCATTATTATTTTACTTCATAAATTTTTTCCAAATGATTGAATTTTGGGGTAGGGGATTGGAAATGCTAGGATTAATCAAAATCCAATTGTTTCTATACATGTTTTTGCCCCAAACACTTTACCTTATAGTGGAATCATACATAGAACTATACTAATGAAAACAACAAACACTTTACCTTATAGTGGAATCATACATAGAACTATACTAATGAAAACAATCTATAGACTAAATTTACAGTGAAAAAACTCTGTTAGGGTTTTAAAAATAAGTGGAAGTTTATTTTTTTAAAAAGGAAATTTTTAATATGCTTACCTGTCTGTAAAAGGCTCAAGCAGCAAAAACACTGATTTCAACCATTCTGGAATCTTCACATTATAAAAGAAGAAATAACAAATAAAATAATCTCTTTAATGGTTTTCGGACTGTTTTCGTAAGACTTAGACATATTTCAAAGATATCATTCTTTTTTTTTTTATTTTTTAAGAAACAAAAATCAAAATGTGAAGAAGAAAAAGAGAGAGAGAGAGAGAGAGAGAGAGAGAGAGAGAGGGAGAGAGAGAGGGAGGGAGGGAGAGAGAGAGGCAGGGAGAGAAAGAGAGAGAGAGAGGGAGGGAGAGAGAGACAGGCAGACCAGACAGGCGGATGGACATAAGTCTTATAAAATGGTAGAAACAACATGGGGGAGGAACAAACAGAAAGAGAGAGAGAAGAGGAATATAAAGATAGTAGGGGCAGTGAGAAAGAGGGGGGATGAAAATAGAGAGAGAGAGAGAGAGACAGACAGACAGACAGACAGACAGACAGACAGACGGACAGACAGACAGACAAAGACAGAGAGATAGGCAGAGAGACACGTAATGTCAGAAGTAAAGAGCATTGCACATGAGAAGTTTAAAAAGCTTTGTTGTTTGAATGCAATGCAGGAAAACGATAAAAATCACTTGTTATTAGAAAACTAACTTTACAAATTAACATCCACTTTGATATCATTTGAAGTGAATTCAGGAAATATTTATGTAAACTGAATAATTTTTTAAAATGAAATACCATTATTGCATTTAAAATCTGAGATATTGTAATCTTTTTTTTCATCTTTGTTGCTATTGTCAATAAACCTTACCTGCATTTGAGGATTGACCAAGGGATTTTTTATGTTGAACATCTCCCAAAGACCACACCTGTTAAAGTATTGCGATCAAGTTTCTTTAGCTTTAAATAGCTGCAATATTTTTTACACCTTTCAAATTGTAAAATTAATTAGGTCTTGGAACAAAAAAAAAGACATTCTTTTTTTTGTTTGTTTTTGTAAATGACTGAAAAAGCCTTATTAGAGTAATTCTAAAACATGGCAAATTGATTCAGACGAAATAGGAAAGCAAGATTTCTTTAACATTTTTTACTGCTTATGAAATTGAAATTTGAATCACATGAATTGATTTCACAATACCTTTTCTCCAAATTTATGATGGTTCAGCTTTTTTTCTGGACATTTTTGTATATTTTTTTCCTCTCATTATATTAGAAGGAAACCATAGTCATTTGAAACCTCTTTATCATACCATTTTTCTTCCTTTTTTACAATTTTTTTTTAAACTGTATACACATTATTAAATATGTTTCATTAAATTTGCCTCTATTTATAGCTTGGTTTTCTTTGCATTTTCACTAATAAGTTTTAAAGACCCATGGAATCTAAACTATATTTGTAACAAAGTCATTTTGCATCTATTGCTTTCAAATGGTTGCAATATGTTTTATCTTTTCTTTTTTCAATCATTGGCAAAACTTTTTGAAAGAGATTCTTTAAACAATGACTACGTGCAGAAGTATGGGAAATACCTATTTGATAAACCTAGCATTATATTATTATTATTATTATTATTATTATTGTTGTTGTTGTTGTTGTTGCAGTTCTTTTCCATATTTTTTTTCCATTCTTTCCATCACTATTATCATAAACATTATTATTGATGTTATAATGAATTTTATCAAAGCATCTCCTGCATTGAAGTTTGTTTCCCTTACCTCTCCACAGCAGGAACTATGCATTTGGCCAGACAGTCTGGAAAATAGGGCACTCGAGCTAGCACATGTACTAAAGCTTCAATCACTTGCTGCACATCAGACTGTGGCTCCAGGCTCCCAACCATGGAATTTGAAGAAGCAGGGAGAGATGGCTCAAGTGGGGAGGAGGGGGAGTTAGGAGAAGGACTAGTGGTAGATTCAGTGGAGCTGTGAATCGAGTGCTGGGCCAACAGACGGGAAGATGAGGACAATCCTGGGGATGACGTCTCAACAGCAGGGCTGAGGCTGTTGGCACTTAGAGTAGTAGATGGCTTAAATCTGTAGATAAAGGCAAAAGCTCAAATAGACAGGGAATATGCATTTATTTCTATTCTCATCCAATGATTTGTTTTCCTGTTAACACAACTATCTCCTGTATAAGTTTTTATAAACATTACACAAATGATTTATATACAGGTTTTAAGAGCAAAAAAGATTATTCCATATTTTTACTATTTTTTTTAAACTATTGTCAAGATCTACCATTCACAATATATACATGAGCAAAAGTCAAAATGTTTTGAGACCAGTCTTAATGATTCAGATGTTGCATATAGGCTCTTCAGGTAGATTTTATCCTTTTAAATGCTTCTAGGGGCAAATCTAAACGCTCTTATCATGGCTTAGAATCAAAATATTGGATCCATTTTTTATCAATACAAATCTCAAGAATGCAGTATCAATTGTTTAAGATTTTAAATTATAATTTGGATTGGTTTTGAGACATATAATATGAAAAGACAAGCAAATTAAGAAGTTTAGGAATATGAAATACATTATGACTTGAACAATAATAATTTTTTGCTTAAATATTTTTCTTTTTTTTTTTTGTTTCCTTGTTTTCAGGTTTCAAATTTTACAGTTACAAAAATTTAGTCTGTAACAGCATCCAGGAAAAGCAGCTTGTGAGAAAAAATTTCAATATCCATAAAATTGCCAAAGTTTAAATGGCTAGCAAAAAAATATGATTTCTTACATATAATTTCTAAAATAATACTCCAGAAACCAGACTGGCCATACTCTAATCTACTCTACACACCATTCAAGACTTGGTTTCATGAGTGTATCTCGTTTGCAAGAATAATCGCTTTACGTTATTTGTGGTTCGGTAGGGCTTACAAATATGTACATTTCTAGTACTTTATTTTCCTATTCTTTTTGCTAAAATACTTTATCTTTGGTTTTTTTTAAGTGTGTTAAATAAAATTATTATCTTTTCTCTCTAATTTCCAAAACACAAAATGCGTAACTTTTCAACAAAAAAAAATACACATAAAATTGTGTTATTTTTTCCATAAATATCTTCTTAAATATTGAATTCTATTATTCACACACACAACAGAATTAATGTTTTGCAAAAAGTATTATTATTTTAAAAGACCTGAGTGTTTTTGCCAGTTGAGTGCAGATAGAATCCTCTTGTAAACAAGCTCTGCTAAAAAGTAGTATAGACAATGTGTGGTCTTTCATCAGCAAGGCCTGATGAACACAATAATAAAAAAAAAATCATGGAGTAAATCTTGCAGAATTTACATTAGCTTATTCACAATTACAGATGGGAAATAGCATCTGACATTTTGCACATATATTGTAATTTATTTTATATGAACTAGCAAAGCAGGCTATCAGAAGGCCAAACCAGTTCTTCTTTTATTGAATGAAAATGAAATGAAATGATACACCTTACCTATGCAAACAATGCTTTTTGACTGTAGCTTTGTCAATAAAGTAAAAAGAAATTTGCACTAGTGACTTAATGGCAAATTTGATTGATAATCAAACTATTTGAGCAAAGCTTTACGTCTTCATTGAGAAAATTGTAAGATCAAGACAACCAATAAAATATTTAAATTAAAAAAATAAAAATTGTTCAGGGCATTAAAAAATTCAAATCTTTTTTGGGATAGGGCATAAGAAAATAAATCATTGCAATTACAAAACTAATGAAGTTTGATATTATGATTTAATGTTAGATATTATGCCAATCTTTTTATCATGAAATTATCTTGCCATTGTCTTGTCACTCATCTATTCAGAGCACTATTGAGAAAAAAAAATGACCTTTGCCAAAATTCTTTACTTCTTGACTCTTTGAGATGCTTCAATCTTTAGAAGGCGTCTTTGTATTCACTCTATCTGAGATGACAAAATTTCTCCATATTTGCGAAAGAAAAAGATTTTTGGAAAGGAGATACCTGAGTAAACATTCCCCAATCTGTTTTAGGCTGGCTCAAAAACAAGCGCAAATGAAGGTAGAGAGCTGATGCAGTCTGCATATCATCATAGCTTAAACAAAAAAAGACAAAAAAGTTTAGGATTTATATATCATTCCTGCACATTTACACAGAAAAAAGTTAGTATGAGCCTGAAAGCAAATAATTCTTTTTCACGTTTCCTACAAAATGCCATGTAATTTCATTAAAAAGAAATACTTATGCCATAAAAAATTACATGGGGATTAATGTGAACTAATGTAATTCAACTGATGTGTTTTTTATTTATCTCACCCAGTCAGTTCCTTTTAATTACAGTAGTACCGCTTCAATTATACCAAATGATGTTAATTTGTCGTGAACTAAGATAATGCAAATTATGGGGGGTTTTTTATTGGTCTCATCCAGTCAATTCCCTTTAACTACAGTGGCACTGCATCAATCCATAAACCAAATGATGTGTGCATGTGAACTTTGTAGCACTGGACTATGTACTTTCCCTGCAAAATAATACAAGCTGGGTGGTGACAGTTCTTAAACCAAATGAGTCTTGATACCCTTTCTCTCAACTCTGGAATATTCTCTCATCTTCTTTTGGTCATAATATTAAAATTTATTTGTTTGAATGTGTCTGTTCATATTAACCAATAAACTTGCAGCTTATTTAAGGAAAGCATTTTACTTTGTTCCCATGCTATGTTGCTGTGAATGAAAGAAGCACTGTGCGTGTGGATTCATTGCATCACAAATTAGACATATGGTTGTGTGGTCTGTTACTGATTGATATTAGTCATTGGGCCTACACTTACTTTTACTGTCATAAATATTTTAGTATTTTAGTACTAGAACAGATGCTATTATGTGTTCAGTAACTAATTGAATATTATTTTGTTCTTTGGCTGGATTCTATTGCTTCATCTATATTTCCTATTTATCACCTCTACCCTACTCATAGCTTTGTTTCTATGCTGTCCATTCTGTTAGCTTGCTGTCTTGTTTATGTTCTTTTTATTGTATTGGCTCCTATGTCTTTCCAAAGAGTCTTTGAGTCTAAGACAAGCCAAAAGATAACTGTAGCTTGGTTCCAAGACCAAATAATAAACAAAGTGTATTGATTACTTAAGTTGCAGTGTTGGGTATATTTTACAAGTTCAATCTTACACTAACACATCTATAAAATTCCAGACGATGTCTGCCCCCAATCATTAGGCCTTCATTATTTACTTGTTGGTTATATTACGGCTAAGAAGAAGGTCATGCCTAACTTACTCTGTTATTACTTATAAAGAGTGTCACATCTAAAACTGGGACTGGTTTGAAGTTGGGTCCAAGTGTGTTGTTTTTCTAGTATAATATTAGGCCTAGGCTTGTTTGGAACTGGTGTTCATTAGGCATGGTCATCAGTGATCATGACAGATGCAAACAGATGACAGAGAGTTCAGTTTCAGAACAGTCAATGAAACGTTTTGCCATTTTCTTTTTGTTTCCAATAGGCTACAGCGAAGGGATGGAGGGAAAAACTTCACAACTGTTGTGTCTGTTTCTTTCACACTAAGGCCTGCTGTAATTGGCTTGTTTGACGCATACATTACTGCTGTGGTTGGTTTTTTGACACATAAATTATATGTTGCAAAGATTATCTTATTTGGACTTGGTCCTCAAATGTTTACAAGAACCAATGAGATGCTTGAAGGATGGCCTTGAGAATGAAAAAATACTCAGTGTTGGTGCTGAAGGTGTGTGTTAAGATGATGTTTTAAATGTTTGTGTTGCAGCAATGCTCTGCCTCATTTGGTTTGCTTTATTCACACATTATATGATGCAATGATACCACAGACTTTGTGGTCCTATGTTAGAACAAGGCTAAATGAGATGTTTGAATCTATAGGTAGCTTTGAGAAAGGAAAAGTACTGGATGATAAAAATATGAGTGTGTGGGTGTGAAAAAACGCTGGTGTTGGTGGTTGGCTTATAATACATTAAGGCAAAAAATATTTCTTTGAAATAAGTGACTGAAATTTATAATTTCAGATAAGAGAATGATTTTAGTTAAGAACACTGTAGGGTAAGACACAAAATTTCCAAAAATGGAATGAAAATAACTAAAATTTGCCTCTCAAAAGAAGAAAAAATATCAAGATGAACTTTTTAAATTCAGCGAAAGTGTACATCATTTATTCTCAATCCATAAAAGTCCTTTTTTTCTTCAATATGACATCAAAACTTAGATCCTTATTAAGACCGAATTTTCAAAAATCTAAAATTTGAATGGTATTTTCAATCGTCTGAAATTTGAAAACCTACTGGTGTGTTCCTGAATGCACAAGAGAGGGCCAAATCCAGTGCAACCAATCAGAGTTGCAGCCTCCCTGAGAGGATTCACCACTTCCTTGGCTCTCAAGTCTGCGGTTATAGCCTCGTTTGAACACTCTGCAAGTATAGAAGTAAATATGGGTAAAAAAACAACATAAATGTGTAGCAAGCGAGAATGAGATACATGTATACATGTATCCCATTAAAGAGAAGGACAAAAACAAACTTTAAAAAGGTTGTTGTCAAAAAAAATTGAATTTTGTAATGTTTGACCCATGGAGATTGGTTTCATATCATTTATTCATACAGCTTTTAAAAAAAAATTATTTACAATAACCAGCATTGACTTAGAAGCAGTTTCATTAAACCTGTCTTGTGAGAACAAAAATGATACAAAATGTATGATGACAGTGTAATCAGCCCAAAATTTTTGCTGACTAATCTCTTAGCAGCTTTGACAGTCATTATTTCTGAAGTTCCTGAGCTCACAAAATCAAGTGGGACCTGTTTGACTGAGTTGGAAGTCAACGATGACAATTTGGAGAAAGAGTTGTATGAAATTTGCTTTGTTCCTGTTATAATAAATCCTTTTAACCAACATCAGATGAAACAGTTGGTGCAACGAAGGACCAAAATAAATGGATTTTGAAGGCTATCCAAATCACAGAACTAGCCACATTTGCAACATGCCACTTGTTTGGACTGGGGATAATGTTAAACACACAAGCTTAGATCCTAAAAATATCAAATGAAAAATATATTTCAGAACGAGATATTTGTTTGTGAGAAAAAAAATAGATCCACTGAAAATAAAGGAAAAAAAAAAAAGAAAGAAATATTTTTCATGTCAGTTTTTCTAAAATTTATATGCTATCGCTCCTATACTGGTAAAAAAAAAAAATCTGTACATATCATCTACAGAACAAATGAGAAACAATTCCACAGAGTGAGCTGAATTGCAGGTTACAGTTCAAATGGAAATCCTCATAGATAGGAAAGCAAACAGTACCTCTGCCTTGCACAAAAAGTCCATAGCATATCAATAGACATCAAGAGGTGAGCAGTTTTCAGCTCTCCAGTTCAGGGTTCTCATTTAAAGTCAGTCTTGCATAACAACAAGTTAATCATTTCGTGAAACATAATATTAATCAATTTCAATATGACAAATGGAGCAAAATCTATTCTTCACATCAAATTTGCAAAAAGATGTGTCATAACTATTTTCCCCAGATTTATTATTACATCAACCAATCAGATAAAAATGCATGGAGTGGTATCATAGCACGACAGCTCTTTTAATGAGTACATCCAAAAGTTATGCACTTGTTTACACCATAATAAACCATGGAGAGACGAACTTGAAGATACAAAAGCAAATCTCTTGAAATACCTAATTTATCCTGTAACCCACCTGTAAAGCAGCTCAATGGGAGATGTAAGAACAGCAAGAATAGCTAGGAGATTTGAACACTGGTTATGTATGCTGTAGTGGGGCAGTTGGTTATGGCCTGGGTCCAGGTACTGAGACACTGATGAGCAAGAATGAAGCAGGTGCTCACTGGTGCAAAGTAACACTGCTGTGATGTCATACCTGAATGAAGGAAAGTTATTACATTCATTTGAGTAAAATTGGAATTTTTTTTTTCTAGGAGAGTAACCATAGGTTATGATTGCACAAAGTGCAAAGAAATATTTTGTAAACTTTTTATCTGAACTTTTCATTCAATCCCATCATAAAAGCTTTAAACTTGAAACTCCTAATGTTAAAAGCAATAAACTTGCCCTATAAGCTTTTTTTTTTCCTTGCGATTAAGCTATGTGGCTTATCACAAAGAAGCACTTACAACCTCATAACACCTAAACTTCAGAAAATTCTGGCCCTCATTTTAGTATCTGATAAGCAAATGCAGCAAATTCAGCCTGAAAAGACAAAAAATTCAAACAAAGAAACCATCTACTAGGACATCATATTGACATTTGAAAGAAAATGAGGGATGTGTATATGAGAAAAGCCTTCAGTAAATAAGATGTACTTTTTTTCTGTCTAATCAAATGTATGGACATTTGTCAAAGTATTCTATACCTTACACACATAAATTTAACATTACAATTGTGTATGTAATTTTAACCATCAAAGATCATTGAATATATATATATATATATCCTAAAAATGGGGTAATGATCAAATAAAATTACATGTTTAAATAGTATTTTCAAATTTAAGTAGTTTCTTTTTTATTAAACAGTCATTTTAATTTAAAAAAAAAAAAAAAAAAACTACAGAGATCAGTAAAGGTTTCTACTTTATATTTCCAATTCAAAAGTACATAAATGCAGAACTGCCAACCCCAAATTATTCTCACAGGAATAGTCACCTCTACCCACAGGAATTTAGAGAGTCTCACAGGAATATGCCAATATAATTCAATGTGCATGAATAAACCGTACTACACCTTAATTATATACTCGACCATAGACATTCCATAACACTAAACTATAATATGAGAGGATAATTAATGAATTTTCGACTCTAAAAGATGCAAGAAAGTATCTCCCTATTCACTGCCATTAGTCTAAAAATATCATCATTTATCAAGCCTTAAAGACCTACAGACTTAGGGTCTGGATGATGAATATTTTTTTAAGGTGAACTACAGTGTATAAAACTCAAAATCTAGCTCACAGAATAAAAGGTTACATGAATAGAGAAATCTTATGTGAGACAGGTCTACAGAATCTCAGTAAGGCTTAATAAAATTATGACCCATTGTGTATCAAAAAAAAAGAAAACATCGAGTTTTCCTTTGCTCTATTTGAAATTACAAAGATCAACGCAAGTCAGATCAACCTACAATGCACTCAACTCTATGCAGGCTTACACCTAGACTAAAGCCTAAATTATATCTCTAGGACCATTATCAAATTTTGATAATACATCAAGGAACAAAATTAAGAGTTTAGCAAAATTACAAATAGCGCTGGATCTTGATATTGCCTAGAAAGAGAGAGAGAGAGAGAGAGAGAGAGAGAGAGAGAGAGAGAGAGAGAGATAAAAGGAGAAAGAGTGAGAATTCCTGAGAGACACTCAAAGAGTGATAAAAGGAGTAACAAAGAGACAGAAAGAGAAAGAGAGAGAGAGAGAGAGAGAGAGAGAAATAGAAAGAGTGAGAATTACTGAGAAACAATCAAAGAGTGATAAAAGGAGTAACTA
>BLXT01007159.1:1180265-1193239 GCA_019648995.1 Plakobranchus ocellatus | reverse complement strand
AAAAAAAATCCACATCGACGCTAACAACTAAAGAAGAGGAAAATAACATTTTTAAAACTGAGTAATTTAAGATGAGACTGAGACAAAGAGAGAGAGAGAGAGATAGAGAGAGAGAGAGAGAAAGAGAGAGAGAATTTATAGGCATTCACCGGAATTTTTCACGGCGAAAACGGAAAGTTGGCTGGTCTGTAAATGGCTTAACATATATGAGTAGTACGTCTGTATATAGCTCATTGAAAAGATAATAGCTTAATTACCTATACTTCTTGAGTTATCAAATACAAATAATGCTTAGAGTTATTGGGTTTATTTGAATTAAGAAAACTACTCTATAAAAAGATAAAGAAGATGGTTAAGAAAATATAAAAAAACATGGTCAACAAATCTGCTCAAAGGTTCTTGATGCAGAGTGATAAATCTCCTTTTATTGGTACAAAGTAAAAAAAAGCTTGCCTCAAAAGTTTACTTCGGCGATAACTGGGCTTTACTCTTGAATATCTTTGCATCAACATCAGAAGAGAGTCTTGGAGGACTGAACTGAAAAGACTTTGGGCTAACTTGGGAGACAAGATATCCCACATATCATTCCTTATGCCTCGTAAATGAAAGTTCCACATCTGAACTGAGAAGGAGCAGCGCTCATCCTGAAGAAAAAAAATATTTTATATTTAGTTTGATAAAGTATAAAAAAAAAACAAGAAGATACATTGTTACAGATATTTAGAAAACTTCTAAAATAAATTGTGTGCATCTTTACTTACTTCATAGAAATCTTTGAGGTCTGACCAATTCCCAGAGTCGGCATCAGTGAGCACAGCAGTACAGATGAGCTGGTTGTGCAGGTTCAGCAAATGCTTACCAAGGCCATCAACAAGATCAGAATACTGCTTCTGAAGACTGCTCAGAAACTTTTTGCTGGAAGAATGTCATGCAAGTTAATATATTTACGAACATGAGAATTGTAAAAAGAAGTTCAAGGACAATTGATGTTACTGTAGATTGATTTATTAACTGTAATATTGATTTATTAACATCTGCAAAGCTTTTACGATCCATTTTGAGTGCACTTTTTTTTACTAAAGAGAACTTAAAATGAAAATCAGACTAATTTTTTACTCGCTGCAATGAATACAATTGTTTTTCTTTCAACAACACCAAAACGATTAGAAAAATGATGCTTGTAATCCATCTCTCAATGTAAGGCTCTGATTGTTTATATTAATCAATATCTTTAATTATTCTCATAATATTGTATCGCTATTTCAGACAAGGCAAGAAAAAAGGTATTTCTTGAATGAGACAAAATCAAATATTTCTACCTGATAAATTGTTTAATTTACTTTAAACGTATCCTCTCTATTGCCTTTTCAATTTAACCCAATGAGCAGTGCACAACTGCACTCAGTGTAAATATAAAAAAAAAAAAAAAAAAAAACCTTAATTCCTGACATGAACTTACTTAGCTTCTTTTTTTAATAAGTAAGAGCAGACCTGTTTCAAGGTTTTAATTTTTTTTTTACATTTGATTTTTGGGATCACTAGCCTAAATAACATTTTGTCAGTCAGAGGAAAATATTCAGATCCATAGAGTTATTTTGATTCTGGAGGTGGTTAGAAAAAGAGGAGAGTGCCAATGATGTACATTGTTGATCAAGGTTTAGACCTAGATTTAGACCTCAACCACATGTCCAAACAACATTTTTCTGTGTTTTGAATCCTTTATGTTACATATCAATGCACAATGTGACTTTTTTTCTTTTTTTTTTTTTTTTAACCTTTGTTCATTTTCACACACTTAGATGCAATAAATATTATTTTAGACAGTTTTTCTCAGGTAAAAAGAGTTATGCTCCATTCACTGGGAATTAAAAGAGGTCCACCTTCACGACCACTCAGCTAAGAAAGCAATATATATCCATTCCAACCTATGGCAAGGTATTTGAAATACAATCATCTTTTATATCATCAAAATAGTAATACAAGAGAACAAGAAGATAGAAATATAATGGAACTAATTACTATAATTTACTTATCTCAGCCACCTTTTTGTGGGAGCAACATACCCATTGTCTTCAGCTGACAGCACAGTCTCCACATGATGCAGGTAGTTCTTGATGTGCATGGCATTAGATATAATCACCAACAGCTCTTTCAGGTTTGCTTTGTGGGGCACATCCTTACTCAACTAAGCAATTATAGAAACATAAAACAAAACTTGTTTTTTTTTCGACTTCAATAACAATTCAGTACATGTTAATTTTACAATAAAAATTGCCCAAATAGAGACATTAGAGGATTTTTTTTTTAAACGGCAGGCTTGTTATGATATATTTTATCTATTGAATAGCTTTAGTATTCACAAGAGCTTTTTTTTTTCTTTTTTTTTTATATCAATCCCCAAAAGCAACATGAATAAACATCCTTAACAAAAATAGCCTCAGTTGCACTTATTTAATAATTATCAAATACATACCGATACACAATGAAGGTGAAAGTTTTTGAAGGCTATACCAATGGAATCAATAAAAGCCATTCTGACTGGTATCAAGCATCCATCCAAACCAGCTCTTGCCAAAGGGAGTAATTCATCCACTGCCTGGATGAACTGCTTGGTATCCTTTCAATAATAAATTGAAAAAAAAAAAATCATTTAAATTGTATAAGATTTGACTAATGCACTTAGATCATTGTCATTACAAATCATAAACACATTGCAATGGATGAGGTAAATCACAGAATATTTCAATCTTAGCAGAGTTGGAGAAGCAGATATGAAAGCATACTGCTGCTGCATAAGCAAGCATCAGCCTAAAGCCCCTTATCTTAGCGTTTGTCTTAGCCTTTAGTCAAGCTATCATTTTCATGAGTTTTAATCTAAGTACTGTCCCCACAATTTTTTTTTAAACAAAAAAAAGAGAGAGTTATGGAATTTAATGTTGGTCATCTAGGTTGTTTTGTTGTTTTTCTTTTTGTCTTTGTAGGGATGGAGAGGAAAGGTAAAGTGTGAAGAGAGCATAAAACTCTAACAGCCTAACCTTTGATACTTTCCTGGGATGATCCAGCCCATCATTGACATGTACAAACTCCACAGGCAAGACTTGCAAAGAATGGTCTTTAGCCCACATGCTGGCTTCTTGATTAAGTGATGCCCCGAGGCTGTGGTCAAGCTTCGCTTCCAAGGCTGTAGCAAGGCCTGGAGCAACCTTTTTAAAAATGAGTCTCCAGTCCCACTTAACACGATCCTCTGATCGACTACGCTCCACCACTGCGAAAAATGAGTAATTCTATTCTTGTGACTGACAAAAACAGATGTTAAAAAGGTGTAAAGCCAAGAATAAAGTTTACAGATAAAAATTCAAAGCAGAATGTCCATTGCCTTTTTTTTTTAGTTCAGATGTGTCACACTATTCAATATCATCAAAGTCTTGGATAAATACCACTATTCTTCAACTTCAACTTCCATAACACAATACATAATTTTAATTTTGATTTTATACCTTTAGGAGCTGGTATACCATCTGTTTGTTTAACAGAGGCAGAAGAGGGTGGCGTTATCTTTACAGCCTCATAGGGAGTGTCACTGCTGCTAAAGCTGCTTCCAAGGTTAAGAGAATGACGTTTCAGCTCAGGGCTGGAGCTTGGTTTCAGTACCCCTATGTATAAAAAAGAGAAAGTTGTATTCAAAAAAAAAAAAATTAGGCACTTTATAAAAAATGAAAAAAAAAACATTTTTTGGTCTAGGATACAATTTAAAACCTTTGCAAGCATCATGTCCTACAGTTGCACACAAAGGGTCTACTGTTTTACCATACGTCTATAAAGTGAAAAAGATGAGTTTAAAACTAATAAGCTTATATCACTAGTAAATTCCTCACAAAAATTAAACATTTTTATGAAACTATAAAAAACTACACCATTTATGCGTTCAGTTGGTTTTTATGCTTACCTCTTAGGCTGGATTTTTTCTTGGTTTTCTTATTGGGGAGCCCCGTCACATCCCATGATGTCATTTTGGTAAGTAACTCTAAGAAATCTTCCAGCTTCATCAAAGACAAAGCAATACTACACAATGAGGTGATGCAATCCTTGGGGAAGGCAAGACTAGACTGTTTCTATCATTACAGATGAAAGAAATAACAAGATGATACAAACTTTCGCACAGGAAGTTGTAATTCACATGAGAGTATTTGACTTCGGTAAAAACATGCAAAAAAGTGTATTTCATGCAGCCAAGGATAATAACATCTTTAGGTTATTTAAAAAACAGAAATGGTAAATTTCAATTCATAAAAGATCATTAAAAGTATAATTAATAATAGGCAAAGAAACATCAGTGACTTGTTTCCATAAAATCAAAAGCTAAAAAATTTAAGCACTGTTGGGTTCCTCAAGTACATATCCTTGCTTTAGGCAATGTACTGATTTGAAATAAAAACATACAACTTGTTTGCCAATAGCATAGAATGTTAAAGTATATTACAGACTTCAATTTTCAGACAAAAAAAGAACAGAAAAAGCTGTAACTCAATGAAGTTGGCATCAATATGAAAAATGTTACCACCTTAGACAGTTTCAAATATAAATCAAATTATTATTGCATTCAAAAGCTATATGATGGTGGTAGATACCTGAAGCCTAGGTGTAGATTTTTTGTCATCAGTTTTATAACTAGACGCCAGGAACATGGTTTCAAGACTCTGAGAACCACTGGGTGTTTTTGAGGCCCAAGTTTCTGAGGAATTCGCTGAGAAGAAAAAGGTAGGAAAGCCATAAATGGAAGAAAAATTAAAGTACATTTTTAAAATTTCAATGCAACAATTATTTTACGATGAGGAAAAAAAGCAAAGCAATGCAAAACAAAAGAAGTAATTCTTAAAATTAGATAGTGAAATGTTTCAATTAAATATGATAAATGATATATATGAAACACATTTACGACAATAAAATCAAGAAAAGAGTAAGTTTGTTCTTTTCATTGTCATAAGGTGCTGAAAAATAATGCCTACTGCTTTGCAAATTTGTCACAAATGAGTAACAAAAACTGGAATAGATGTTTTTTAACTCCTTTGTCCATCAGAACCAAAATTATTTACATGCATCACTTACATGTTTCTAGAACTAGAGGGGCATAGTTCATGATATTTCAGGTTAGGAAAAAATGTATCAAGAGCAATACTGCAAACCTTTATTTAAGCTGAGAGCTAGATTAAAGATCAAGATGTTTTAACCCTTAAAAAGATGAGTTTTGCAGCACTTTAATACATAATACATAGCCATACATAAGACAGCAGACTCAAAAGTGTCTGAGACATATAGGTTTCCTATCCTAATGCAACCTCCACAAAGTCAGGATCTTATGCTGTCAGCCTTTACTTTAGCCTAGCTAAAATCGTATTAGAATGAAAAAGCTGCTGATGAGGAGGCCAGTATTTGATTGTTATGCAGAGAACAACTTGACAATTTCTTTACTGATGCCATCATTTGTGGACCAGTGAATCTCTGACTGGTTCGGCTGGATCATACAGGGACTAGATATGAAAATAGGCAATGCATTGTATATGAATCTATACACTTTTTTTTTTTCAATTTTTGGTGTATTTCTTGCACTAAAGTTGGAGAACATGAAGTAAGTACGACCAAACAAATATTACTTTCCAGCCTACATTGAGTACACAAAAGAATACAACTTGACTGTTTTACCATTACTACATTACATTAATATTGAGCCATTTGTGTTAATCAGGTAAAAACTATTTGATAAATAAATAATAATTTCACAGTTGCCACTAATGTGATGAACGTTTAAATATATATTTGAAATAAAGAGATTTTAGATTAAAAGCTGGCCCTCTTTGTACCCTGTAAGTATGCAATGAATAAAGGTTACTAATTCAATTATGTTTTGTCCAATCATTAACAATAAATATAAATTTATATGAGAATCCTGTTTCATGGATCAAGATGTGAACAAAAAACAAAATCATTCTCACTGCATTTTATTAAGAATGCTAGTAAGTTAATTTAGAAGTATGGAAAAGTAGAATTTTTAATACAGAATTAGATGCCAAGTATCAGAGCAAAATACAGGGAGAAAAAACTCTATTTACCAGAGAGGGCTGATAGCCACGAAAGTAAAATTTCAAACTACTTATACCAGTGAAACTTACTTAGATCTTCTTCCCTAAACAACATCTCACCAAAACTTCCTCTTCTGCCCTCTTTCATGAGAGGTTTGTTAACATTGGGTGAATCCGATGGTGTCAATCCATGGTCACTTTTAGAAACCTTCACAACTTTTTTATTAAAATCACGAATGTCATCTGCTATTTCCTCAACCAGTAAAGACATCTCATCAGAATATTTATCTAGGTAGAGGTCATGAAGAATTCGATACACCCCTGCAAAGTGAAGAAGACATGCATCATGTGTGTACAATTTTTGCTTCCAATTTCCCAAAGCTTTAATTTCAATTGTGCATTGAAAATGATAATACCCTCCTTATTTAATTCAAACTGCGCTTCCTGAATGCTAACTTCTACTCCACACATTGTTCTCCAACCTTTTCTCTCAATAATTTCTTTTAAGTACTGATAGCTAAATTATTCAATGTAAAGGCAATAAAAAAAAAAATTTTAAAAAAAAATCAGGTGCCACCAACCAAAACAAATTCCGCCCTGTATCTAACATTTTTTTACAACAATTAATTCTGACATCAAAAACATTATTTCATTTGCAAATTACTTACTTTTGCTCCAAACCCCTTTATCTTTTATGATCAATTTTCAAAGCCTAATTTTTTTCTAATTTTTAAAGAAAAATATTTTGAGAAAAGAAATATATTTTGAGTTAACAACAAATGTTTCTTACCCCCAGTCTTTTTGAACACGCCTGTACAGAGAACAGTGAAATCCTCCTCAATCATTTGTGAAATTCTGTCCACTACAGCTTCACAGTTGCAACAAAACTCTTTATAATTCACATTTTCGGAATCATTATCAGGCAAGAGTGAGTTAAATAATTCCTCCAGCTGTTGGCCGCGAATGTTTCTGTAGGTGATCCAGGCCTCATCATCTGACACAAGAGAGCGAAGTCCTCCAACAAGCTCCAGTCTTCTTTCAATCACAGCCCAAGGATAACGTTGGTTTTGACCCAGAGGTGGTAACTTTAGAAGCTCAGAAACAACATGTTTATGTAGACTTTCGGTCAACTTGCTCCATTTCCCAGATATAACCTTAAAAAACGCAAAGAGAAAAAAGCTAAAATAAATTTTTCAAGCAAAAGTATCATTCGAAATAAATAAGGATAACTTGAAAAATGAAAAGAGAGAAACAAATAAACACAAACAAAACAATAACATTAAAAGCCTAATCAAATCAAAATTAAAGGAATGATACACACAGACAAAAGAACCTGTAAATAATTCAAGCTGCCTTAGACATAATTACATTCTTATAATACCCATATCAACAAGAAACTAACAACATTCCACACTTTGCAAGGATTCTTAAAAATTTACAAATTTAATCTACAAAGCCATTTGGACCCACTGACAAGAGCTGGTTTTGGCAGTAAATAGTTTTACAAAGCAATCATTGTCAAAGATCAAAATGATCTTTACTTATTTATAGCATTGCAACCTAGTAGATTGAACATTCAGCTTTTCTTGACACATATTTGAGGGTTTGCCAAAACGTGGGTTGTCATCATAGTTATGGGCGAAAGATTTTCTACGAGCCTTCTTTTAAAAAGTTCAACTGAACAATACATAAATTTTGCTTTTGTCAGTACAATAGCGTACAAAGTATTGCTTTATGTTAAGAAAATCAGTATTGGTTGCTTCCTTGCTGTCTAAATTGATCAAATAAGTTTCGATCATAACTCTGATGACAAAATCTCCAAAAAAAGTGGTCACCCATCAACAAATAAAACTCATTCAATACCAAATTAAAAGACACAGACCAATTTTTTTACATGGATCTACTCCTGCTATCCAACTCTTCATGAAATTTACCTCATTGGTACTCAATTGGACTTTTCCATTTTGTAATTGAAGATTCTTTTTTTCAAAATGCACTAAAAAAGGTGACCCAATTTGGGGGTCCACCTTTTGGCAATTGCTCATTTGCTATAGGTGGGGGCCACATTTAGAGAATACATTCCAAACCTATCAGAAGTTTTTAAATTAAACTTTTATACTACTGTACCTATCAAACAATCAGAGGCTATTTTGAATATATACAATATCTTGTACTGAAATGAAAGAAACGAGAAAAACATGATAGTAAAATCCACCTGTAAAGAGAATATAAAAGTAAACTAAAGTGGGTCCTGATTGTTCTTGGTATACGTCATTATGAGGTAGTTTGCCATTGGTTTCCTCATCGCTTTTACTTTCACAGGGTCTTAAGAGACCTAGCTACCCATTTATTGCTGGGTGGACATGAATAAATTGATTTGTCCCAGACTGGGATTCCAACCCTAGACCTCTGACTTGATAGCCAACTGCCTTATCAGATGAGCCACTGCTCCCCACTAAAGAGAATATAAATCAACAAAATTGTATGAGAAATAAAATAGTACCTGATCCATGGTATCTAACTGGACATTAAGTGATCCTGAAGAGTGACACATTCCAGAGTTCTGAGACAATCGTAATGGCAAGATCAAGCCCTCCTCTGATGCAAGATTGAGAATTTCCTGTAACAGCGCCTCCTCACTGCCAGGATTTTTTTCTAAAGAATCACACTGTTGAGAATTACACGAAAAAAAAAACTTTAGAAAAACAAAAACATGAAAAAATTTTGGTTTTCCACGGATTGGAATTTGCAAGATGTCATAGTCAGTTATATAGTATCTAAAAGAGGCTCAATTTCAGCTAAAACACATACACGTACAAAGTATCCAAACCAGCCACATGTCTCGCTCCCTAGTCTCTTAAATTCACTTAATATCACAGATAATGCTTACAGTTTCAAAACCACTTCCTTTTTTTCAAATAGCTTAGTTTATGCTTGTATGCTTTCTAATGTTATGTACATACCAATGCCTTGATAATAGCAACAGCCTCTTCTTGATCTGGGTCATAACAAGTGTCTTTCTCTAGTGTGTGACTACTGCAGATATATCCAAGGGCATCCTTAGGTGTCGAGAAAGTGCGAGAACTGGGCAAATTGTTTGCTGCATTCAAAATTGATTGTAAGCAACTGTCAAGCCTGAAAGAGAAATATTTTTGGTAAGACATAGAGCATTTTGTGACAGGAGTCTTTTTTCCTTCGAACGCTAAATCTTCAACCACCTTAAATATTAGATTATAATGAATTAAGCTTTTGGATTTAAAAAGTTGAATGTTTTACATATTTGTGCTGCTTTCTTTCTGACTCAATTTCATTTATTTTTTAAATCAGTGTTTCAGATAAATTTGCTATATACTGGTCTTTCATATAAAACACATTGCATCCTTGAAATTTTTTAAGATCTTTGGTTATGAAATTTTTTTGGCAGAAACATTACATTCTATCAGCAATATGACTATGGTATTATTTAGATAAAAACGGACTTCAATATTTTAGACTAAGAGTTTGTCCTTTAAGCAGATTGAAAAATTGAAAGCATTAACATTTTCAAAAAGGAAAATAAAATGCAGAGACCACTCTTCTCAAAACTATTATTAGATTCAACTGGATCATTAAAATTGTCTAGAGCAGGATTTGTTATAGAATAAACAAAAAAAGACGAAGAAAGCAGTAAGTTTTACAAAGAAAACCTGTGTCTGCAATTGTGCTGTTGTAGACTTGGTATATCATCTATTTCTCCTACAGACTACTTTGACACATGTTAATGCATAGTGTGTTTTCCTCAAAATCTATTGTTAAATATGAGTTTCAGACATGTTATTGATGAAGCCAGAACATCCCCTGTCAGTGGTGTGCTACATTACAGAAAGAAAACTAATGGAGTGGAAAATACTATAATGTGGACGATTTTTTTTTTCAGCCAAGAAGTACTGGTAAAATGTATCAATCAAATAAAAATGTTATTGATGAAGCCAGAACATCCCCTGTCCGTGGTGTGCTACATTAAAGAAACTACTGGAGTGGAAAATACTATAATATGGACGATTTTTTTTCAACCAAAAAGTACTGGTAAAATGTATCAATCATAAAAAAAATGCAAACACATCATGTAATGTAAAAATGCATTTTCCACAAATGCCAGATTCCTTAAAGTGCAATTTTTTTTTGTATCTCGTTTTGTCCCTATGCTCATCCATCCTTAACTTTAAAATTACCTTTTTAATAAAGGCAATCAGCAGCACCATTCTTATTTGAAATTAAAAGTGACAAAAGGAATGTTTGAACATGATTAACTGGCTATTTAGTGTGTGTTTTACTATAAGGTGAGATTATTTGGCTTGATTAAAACTCAAGTCATTATTTCTCTATAAATTTAAATCTTTTAAAGAATATGCCATAGTAATATTTGCTTCCCATATAGCAATAATGTTTCCTGTTAGACAGATCACTGTATTTTAGAATTAATGGCACTGGACAAAAACTACATTCAAGCATCCAGTCAGTATAATGCATTGTCAAATTACTTTCTACCTATTTAGACTCTGAAATTTGTTGCATTTAGACGAAATTACTTACTGTTTTGCATTATTATCCAGCTGCCCATCTATGTCTGCAATCAAGCTTTGCAAAGCTGCAGAATTTGGAATTAGGCCTCCCTGGAAAAGTGCTGCAACAGGGGGAAAGTAGTCTGCTGGACCATTTTCTGGAGTGTAGTGAGACATTTCGCTACCCTTATGATGTCAAAGATACCATAGATGAAGTCCTGAAATAAATGAAAAGCTTCAATGGCAAAGACTGATGTAACCAAAGGGAGTCTTGGCCTGTTTTTCTTTAGATGACCACAATAAATACTTGACTGAAACTAGATTTAGATTGACAAAAGGGAGTAGTTGCCTGGAGATCTTTAGGGTAAAAGTGCATTTTAGGTGCGTAAATTATTAACTCACCTATTACGAATACCGTGTATGCTCGGTTTTTGGATAATAGGTCTATAGGCCTACCATTTAGAATTTCGATCTCTGTCTCTTCATTTCTTTCTGGAGTAAGCCATTATGTTTGCGCTTGAAACTTTGAGGCAAGGAAAATATTACACAGAGGTTTCCCTTTGCTCTCAAATAAATGGAAATAAACAGGATTGGGATAAGCAGTGGTCAGGAAAACGAAGACCATGTACGCACAGTTTTCGTACTCGGTCGAACACGATAACACGGTATTCATACTCAGTGAGTGATTTACGCACCTAACATGCACTTTTACCGATCTTTAGATCTTGGATCTAGATGTATTCGGGGAAAAAAGGTCAGACTCTAGATCTGTTTATCCGATTGTTCGGGAAAATAAGCCAACAGGCCTAAGGTCGGCCTATTTATTATATGGTGAAAGTGAGCAAACCTGACAGGGCAGCTATCTTGATAGTCCTTTTATACAGCTGTTTGCAGAGATGCTAGAGTATAAAATCTAGACCTAGAATCTGGATCTAGATCTACATCCAGAATCTAGATATAGATCTTGATCGAGACTCGATTAATTTGGTGTATCCTTTCATCTAATCTATATTAGATCTAGGCTACATCGAGATCGAGATCCAATCTAGCTAAGAAAAGAAAGTAGAATAGAACTAAATTTAGATGTCTAGTGCTAAGGTATAAGAAAACAAAATCAAAATAAGCCTGGACCTTGGATAACTCTAATTCTAAAAGAGTGGGTGTTTGTCTGCTATGATCCAGAATTTTGGTCCAGAATAACAGGCGATTACGTCCGCAATTATTATTATTATTATTATTATTATTATTATTATTATTATTATTATTATTATTATTATTATTATTATTATTATTATTATTATTATTACTGAAATAGAACATATAATAGGAATGGAACATAATGTTACATCAAATTAGATACGTATAGCATTAAACAATTAATAACAAAGAAGACATAATGAAATACTATTGTAATAAAAGTTAGCATGTCAATGTAAACGATCTTTTTGTTAAGACCACAAGTGTTAATCATAAAATAAACGCATTGTACATAATTTAGTGATAACTTTCCCCTCAAAATAAGCAAAATTTACATGTTCTTCTAATAATACTTTATCATTAATGAAACAAAATTTCAAAGGTGAAATCACTATTTTAACTACAACAAAGGTTACTAATAGGGATGTTTCACAGATGCAGCCATAATTTATTAGATACATCAATAACATGCCAACGTTTACCGCATTATAAAAATCTACACGTGTACTGACGTGGGGCAGAGCGAAAGTTTAACAATGAAACACTGTTTACAGAAGTCACCATCTACCCAATCAATCATTCCATCCACATAAAACTCCCTTGCAACCTCCATTGTGTCCACAAACACCACACAAAGTACACAAAGTACACAAATCAACAATAGCATTCTCTCCAAAAACAATATTTGTAGCCAACTTCTTTTTCTTGGGAAATCTGCCAGGGCGACATTGGCCCTTTGGCCGACCTTTTGTTCTCACAGGCTTGAATCAGTGACACCAACAACAGCGCTCTCTCTATCAGGGATACCAGCAACAGCACTCTCTACAATAGGGACATCAACACCAGCATTTTCTTTATCAGGGACATAAACACCAGCACTCTCTACAATAGGGACATCAACAGCACTCTCTTGATCAGGGACATAAACACCAGCACTCTCTACAATAGGGACATCAACACCAGCACTCTCTTTATCACGGATATAAACACCAGCACCCTCTTCATCAAAGACACCAACAACAGGTCACAATATAACATTTCTGGGGAGAACCTAGCCACCACGACTACGTAGTCCCCAATTGGGGTCTATCTAGACACTTCGTATTATTGTTGTTCTTGTTGTTAATATTACTATTTTTTTTACTATTATATTACTCGG
>BLXT01007159.1:1043398-1057662 GCA_019648995.1 Plakobranchus ocellatus | reverse complement strand
TTAACTTGAAGGGGAAAAAAATTCTCTAATAAGCTCAGGAGGCAACTCATAAATGAGTCAAGAGAAACGATAATTTCTGTTTTAATAGAGATCATCAAGGAAAAAAACGAAAGATTAAACGACTGCACGATAAACAAAAGTATAAAAAAGACAGAAGATAAAAGAACTATATCGGTTCCTGAATACAGAAAAAAAATATGGATAGATAAAAATGCCTATAGTAAATCAAGTATAGAATACGAGGAGCAAAAAGAAGATATCCAAAAAACAACGAAAAGGAACAGTTTAGAGAAAAGAAGGGTAAAACGAGAAATGCGTCAGAGATAAAATTAGCTATAGCAGTATTCACAGTGTATAATAATACTCCAGAACATCTAACTAACTAAAGTGTATGTTTAGGGTTCAAATGTTATGCCAATTCACTTATAATCTGATCTCAGGATTTCAGCTCCTACCGGACGGCGGGATCCTAACCATTAATCTACTATAGAAACTCGCTGAAAATTTCAACAAAATCAAAATATTTGATAATACCCAGTAAAAAGTTTAAAGAAAAATTCAGCACTTGTCAACTGCTGACCTGTGTGAGTGCGGTGGGCGTCCATTAGCAGACAACAGCGAGATCTAATAGGTCTATGATTACGCTCGGTTTTTTGGGGTCCTTTATTAAATCTATATAGAAGACATGCCGCCATGTTATAAACTACAATTTATCCCTGACGCCACGGTTCGAGCATACACCTGAAACTTCGATCTCAAAATCATGATGCCGAGTTTCAGTATTGAGACAGTGGAGGTCTGAACTGATTTTGTGAAGTGTTTCTCTATAGGTCTGACCAAATTGCGGGTCACACGAAAAATCACAATAAAATAAGATTTCATGAATAAGGAAAGATAATCAGTTTAAATAATCATTTTCTGATTTTTAAATTTGATATATTGTTTGTATGTGATAGTCGCTTTCTTTTGTCACCTACCTTCTATATAGCTACCCCTCGAAATTGGCCTTTTCCACAACAAGTTTGTCAGGCAAAGCAAACAGTATCCATCGTAGCGCTGGTGTCTGAGATTTTTTAAAAACTTTATAATTTTTTTCAGGGATATAATGATCATTTATGTTGCATAATATTCGGTTAAACAAATAAGAAAACATGTTGGCAATGCTGCGTTTCTCTTTTACGTTTTGTCACATCTAATATGTGCTACCCGTTATTAATACTTGTAGGTCTGATTTTCTTTTATTATAACCCTAATATTATTCTTAATAATTATATGAACAGTGCGATACTTAAAGACACCGACATGAATGAATGCCCGCGTCGCCATTGTAGCCTCTGATTTTCAATGGTTATTTTTCATCTGGCTGGCGCCTAATGTCTAAAATCAATGCCGTAAAAAAAAAGGCTCTTCAGCCCTTTCTCTGGCACTGATACTGTGAACTGTCTCTATTCATAAAACGCGTATTCAAAAATTCAAGTTGTTAATAGTTGAATATTCTTAATGATAGTTTATCAGTCACATCATATATTTATATCATGCTTTTTATTGTGCCATCTTACAAACATGTTCACGTGGTTTTTTTTTTTTGGTTTTTTTTCTTTTGTTTGTTTGCTTGTTTGTTTTTTAGTTAATAAAGCTAACATCAAAGAGACAGGAAAAAAAAGAAGAAAAAAAAACGTAAATCAGAAAGCAGTATCTTTATATTGAAACAGTTGCGCCCTTTCCTACATATTACGTTTCAGTCCAGTTATTCATTAAACACTTGTTCAGCCTGACGGTATTTCGAGCAAAAAGGATATTCTCCAAGCGAGTTTTTATTGACTTGATTTTTATTTTTGCATGATTGGCTTGCGAGCCCCAAAGCACGGTGGATGCGCTCAAACAGGTGATCCACGTTGACTGACCACTTGATCTGCCTTCTCCTTTACTTAAAGCTGATGGAGATATCTGTTAAGAGAGGGCCGCTGTGTTTTTCTTGCATTATATCCAAACATTCAAGGACAATAATCGCATACTAAACACACGTTGACACAATGAACTCTTCATGTTTTGAAGTTGAGAGCTCTGAGATATACAAAACAAAAAATAGTTATTCCATTCCTTTGCTTAATCATTTTCTTTTGGAGAAAATCATAGGCTCAATTTTTACTGTAAAAAAAAAATAAACATTCCTTCACTATAAGCAATATAGTGAACTAATATTTAAAAACAAACGCATGAAATTTCCCAATTAACGTTTTCATTGAAAACTAAATCGACTTCAAATAAATCAGTAGCTTGCTTAAAATAAATGAGACTGTCAGTAAATTAATACTTTAAAGCTAGAATAAGAACTTTTCTTTCTGTGTGATGACTATCAAATCAAACTTATACCACTTTTTCACTTTTTTTTTAGATTTATACAATAATAAAATTGAATATACATGTATTAACGATAAGTTCGATTCCTAAACACTATTTTTCACGTCACTACTTTTTAGCTTAGCTCATATCATTGGTATTGTATATGTTGTTGTCATTTTTTTTCATGATAAAGCCTTAAGGCAGATTTATATGAATACTCTATGTTGTTTAAATTCACTAAAATAAGTCTTAAGTTGGTGGGCGTATTCTTTTAAAGCACAATAAGTTATATAATACAAAAAAAGAGAAAAAATACCCGTACAAATTTCTGCTGCATTTTTGTAACGAATGATGGATGAAACAATTGCATTCAAACAGTTATGCAAAAACTGAAAAAGAAAAAAAAAGAAAAAGAAGAACACTGCTTGTGAATTATAAAAAGTTGATTTAATCCTCTCTAAAGACAATACTTTAAAATTCAAAAAAAAAATCACATCAGTGAAAGAACAAAATACAAATACAGGATCCAAATTTACACAGGACACCTAGAGCATTAAGACCAAAGTTACCAGATGCAGTGATGCACACTTTAGGATAGTACACACCAAGTGTTAAAACTCATTGATAATACAAGCACAAAATATTTACGTTAAAATGAAACTTTTAAGAGTTTGATATAACTTCCAAACATTAAATAAGTGAAAAAGGAAGAGTTTGTACATCCCGGTTAACATCTGCAAAGACATCCATATCTATATAAAATCATGAAACTGAAATCATAAGGCTAAGAATTATAATGTAACATAAAAAGCATATTTCAAAAATCAATAGAGGCTTTTTAATAAATTAACACTTTTACTATTAAACATAAAGAATATTAGATTCACTCATATACACTGAACTGGCGTTTGGGACAAGCATCAAATAGAAGAAGTGGATACTGTACTGTATAATCTAATAATGGAAGAGGAAAGGTAATGAAGCAAGACATAGCTACATTTTAAAAGAAAGAAGCTTATTATCAGCGCAGCACGCTGATAGTGACTGAATTGACAAAGATAATTATTTAACTTCTTTTAAAAAACTGAAATGGATCATAATAATGATTATGATGATGATGATGACAATAATAATAATAATAATAATAATAATAATAATAATAATAATAATAATAATAATAATAATAATCATCATCATCATAATAATCATATATAATAACAATATTAATAATAATGCTAACCCCATAATGAAAGGAATGATGCTTTGTATACCTTGAAATCAGACTTAATAAAGCAACTTTCAAAACTGTTTGCACCATAACATTTATTACTCTTTTCTTTGATTGTCAGGTGTTATATTGATACAAATTTGTAAAAAGAACAAGAAGTTTGATATATATTGCATTTAAAATAAAAATGTTATGATGTTTAAGGCTGCTCATGTGATGTCCAAATAGTAAGATCATATACTTCCACATTAATGGACGGAATTATCAGGAACAAGAAAAGAAATGATATGAAGAAAAAAACAAAGCAAAATACTGCAATTATGACCTCCCTTCTAGTTCTTTGCACTCAATTGATTATCAAAATATATTGCTTTTAACATATAGTTTAAGGATGCAGAGGTGCACGAGATCAAAAAGCTTTGCATTTAATGATTTATTTTCCTTTCCTTTCTTTTCTACAATATTTGTCCAGCATAAGGTTCAATTGAGACTAAAAAAAGTCACTGGCCTTCCAGATAAAGTTAATACTAATAGTAGCATTGACATTCACATTCAGGATTTATGAGATTGTGGACCACCCAAAAGCAAATTTATTACCTTAACTTCACTACAATGCTGCATAGAATTCAAGATCTCAAATTGAGATGAGCTATGATCACAAATTTAAAGGCAATGTAAGTCTCTGTGGAAAAAGGTGACATAATTGGTCAAATTAGGTATAAGAAGGCAGACTTCTAAAGTAATGACTGGCAGATCAGTAGAGACAGACAGATAGAAAGGCATTTCAGGTGAAAGAAAGATTTATTACTTGTATGGTATTTAGCACAATACTAGTCTAAAAAAAAAAAAAAAATTAAATAAGTAGAAGGGAGAGCAATGCTGAAGAAGCTTAATGTTTGTCAAATCGAGCATAGTTCCTTCCCTTAGATTCCTTTAATTTACCATCCGCCTATCAAACTTGTCAAACGTAAATCTCATACCAAATTATATAGAAGGTCACTCCAACTTCAAAGGTAATCAAATTCACCAACCTTCACGAAAAAATATACTAGGTAAATGGAGAGTGTGATCAATTCTGAAAAGATTCACTGAGGTGACAATTATATGTTTTGATGCAAATATAAAAACAGTACGCTAGGTTTTTTTACTGTGCTCTACCATTTTACAAGACGTTTATACTGCTTATCTTGCAAAGGAAGGGAAAAGCTGATGGGAAATTGGGTAGGTTCAAAAGATGTACCTAAAACGAACTCAAACAATGAATTGATCAATTGAATTTGGGACAGCAGATGGAAATGAAAAAAAAAATTGTCAGCAAAAAATCTATAACACTTGTAGTTTCTCAAAAATAATGGATTAAAAAAAAAAGGAGAAAAAGAAAAACAAACTACATTCCTTTCACACAAATAAAAGTTAAATGAACATAGTAAAAAATAACTGGGTAATGAAAAAAAAAAAAACAAAAGAAAATAGTAGATCAGTGTTAGCCTGAACAAATCCTACCTCTTACAAGCTATGATATTGTGTAATACTCAAGAAATTTATGACGTAGATCCAAAAAAAAAAAAAATTGATCAAACACGTTTATAATTAACTAATTCTTACTTATTGGCAATAATAAATGCTGTGCTATTTCCTTTATTACGAAATTCAGCTGAATGCCGTTTTAATAGGTTCTAATAATATATAGCTACTTATTTTTCACAAGGGCTTAAAAAAATATTTGGTAGATGAAAGCCTTCAGTGATTTGAATGTTATGAAAAAAGAATCAGATGTTTTACAATTGTAGTCTTTGATGATTTATATAATAGTATGACTTTCTTTTCACTCTGTTACACTCTTTTTAGCGATTCTTAATTAAAATAAAATAAAATTGTAATTTAAGTAAAAAACTTGTTTTAAGCAGTCCATCTTCATACTGAACATTGCGAATTTCATAAGGAAGAAGCAAATGGTAATATTATCACAAATTTATATGCAATTAAAATATGGCCTCTGAAAAATTGGTTTAAAACTTCATGGTTATGAATAAACCTTTGATCACAGTTTTCTAAGCACTTGAATATAAAACTACATAAACAATTCTGTATACTTAGATTTTAAAAATTATATGGTTTAATGAATAATCATGATTTTAAAGGGGATTTCACTTGAATTGTCTTAAAATTTCAGAATTTTTTCTATGCACCTGTTTATTGTTCAGACTGAAAAAAAAATTTAATGCAGTGACTGGGCATGATGATTAATGATCAAAAGATGCAATGACGAAGAAAATATACCATTGTACTGGTAAGAATTTAAAAGATTGACAATGCAAATATGTAACTTTGCATGAAAAACAACTACAAAAAAAATGTTTGATTTCATTGAAATGGTCTGGCAAAATATGTAAAATACATTGTAAATGTGTAATCAAATACAAAATGTTAAAATTATTGAGTTTTCTGAACACATATCAATCATCACACTGAGCTTAATTTAAGAAAATAATTGTTAAACATGAAACTACTCAAGATATAATTAAAAAAAAAAATTCAATCATTCTTTTAAAAAAAATAAAGCTCTGTTAAGTTGATGAAACCAAGTTTTAAAAAAATTCTTCAAATTATATTAATTGAAGTAAAATTGTCATTATTTTAAAACCTGAAAAAATGAAGTTAGCAGAACAATACTAGATGAGTAAACAATCCAAAAAAAGAAAAGTTTCCAAGAAAAAAGATATATGATTTACCATTTATAACACAATAATTACTCCATTGAGCAGTCCAAATGGAACATGAAGTGCAAAATTTACAGTATCAGTTGGAATACTATCTCAAAACAGGCTTTCCCGATATAAAAGAGTAAAATACTGAACGTTGAAATGGTGTAATATTAATTATCATTCAAAGCTCTTTAACACCTTTTATAACAACTTAAAAAAGTAGGTCAAATTTTTCGATTTTAAAACTTCAGAAATGGGCCTTCCATCAAGATAGCCTTCTTCAAAGATGAACGAAGGCGCCTAAATTCTTTTAATTTTAAGGAAGCTCAATCAAATACAAACAATAGTCTTCACGAACACAGGCAGGCATGATTTTAAAATGGTACCTACAGATATGAACAACATTTTAACAATAAAAAGATAAATTCTGAATCACATAAAAAAAAAAGTTTGTAATTCAAACAATTTACAAGTCATAAACACTGCTGTTCCATGTTTGTTGCCTAAATTGACCCCATATCTTGTTGTGAACACAGCTTGTAGACCTTAAAACCTGACAACCTCTATTCTGAGTATCAATACTGAGCATGGAGAATTTAGTATCCTTAGCTCAAAAACTGATTGTCCTCCTGGTTGCAGAGAAGCAAAATGACATTGTATTTCATCTTAAATCACAAAGTTGTGCATTTACTTTAAAAAAAAAAAAAAAACAATTCGTTAACCCTTAAACAGTTGCTATAGTATTCAAAATAGCAGAAATAAGTGACAGAACTTGTAATATTTTGAAACATTGATACAGAACGAACATCATAACTTAATCAAATATGTCGGAGTTTTGTTGATTCATTTTATATTGACAAGCTACAACTTGTTATTTTTCCTCTAAGATTATTTCTTGAATTTTGTGGCACTCTCTTGCAAACCTGTTTGTTCAAGGCCGTTGAAGGCTGCTTCACAAAGAAGCTACCTCATCAAAAAGGCATACAAAACATTTCAATCCTACTTCTTTGATGTATCGATTAAAAGCTAAAGTACAAAATATGTAAACACAGAAAAGAACTTCTTTGTGAATTTTAAAAACTGAAAACTTCATACTGTTTACATAATCATGTTGATTGTGAGATATTTATTATTAGATTTTTTTTTAACACATCATTTCCACCCACCCCCTCTTCCCAATAGCATCACAGCATCACATCCATTTATAACTCAATATCTCCATAAATATCTTCCTGCTTTTTTTTTTTAATAGATTTGAACACAAAAAAAAAGGACAAGATATCAGTGATAAAGCTAAGTAAAAAAACATTTGATAAAAGAGGCCCTTTTTTGGTTTTCCCATCAATTCCATTTCACATGTATGTATTCAGTTTGAGATAGAAGTTACTATAAGACTTGTAATATAACTTGACATTTCTACAAGATGTTAATCCATCTAAACAAAAAAGAAGGCTACTGTCAATTGCAACAATACCTTAACAGCAACATCTTTTATGGCTTTCTGAGGACAGGACATAATTTAGTTTATTATACCTCAAAATTCAATGTTTGAGCAGTTCCTCTCAATTTGTTTCAATTAATTACTTCCATATGTTGCTTTTCAAAAATAATTGTGCCTACTTCAAAGAAAAAAAAGTATGCAAAGTAGACAAATAGAGATGGAATGCAGATGTAACAATTCTATTTGACAAAGTATAGTTTCAAAGCCCAGTTAGCTTCATAATTTTCAGTCAATGTTGATTAACAAAGAAGTTTATCTCATTGCTGTCATAGCCTGTAACACACAATGCCTTTCCCTGTCCATCCACAAACTGCCCGCCTACCAATTGCAGATCTGCCAAACATTCTCCATGGCGGTACTCAATCTGGTAAAGAAGCAGAAAAAACATTTCTACAATAACGCAATTTTCAGACTGACAATCTAATTAAATTACATTGTCTCACTCTGATCTGAGAAGTCATTAACAATTATAGACTTTTGGCACGTCGCCTTTAACATTGCAGATTTTTCATGTTCACTAGTTTGGGATCCTCTAAGAAGAGATCATAGAAAAGGCGTGTTAGATAGTTGGTACATGCTGTAAATACTTCCTTCTTGCACTTTTTACGCTTGCATTGGCCTGATTTGAAAGTGGGGTCTGTGTCTGAATCAAGAGTCATGTCTTCTAGCTCAGTTTTTTCATGAGTCCTAGTTTGTTTTGTCTTTTTAATTAAGGTTTTCTGAGGTTTTGAGAACCGAATGTCATCCAGCAAACATGGATCATGCGCATCAAAGCCACTTTCTTTGTTAAATGAAGTTGCATTTTGTGTCTAAAATAAAAAAAAGAAAAGATAGTTATAGTGCTTCCTTGCCAAAGCCACACTCAAACTAAACAGCTAGTTCATTCCCCTCCCCCCTACCCCTCTCCTGACAGTGCAAATTTAAATAGACTATTACTTTGCCATGAGACAGCGATCACCAACATTCAAAAAAGTTCTTATTGCCTCCAGTCAAGTACATATTTTATGGCTAGATAGAATTAGGAAAAAATGAAAGGTAATTGCTTTTCCAAAAAAAATCAAGACACATCCTGTGAATCAAATTTGCTATCACTGCATTATAACCTAAACAGTAAAGATTACCTTTGAGTCCTGGAGTTTTTCACTAACATTTTGAGTCCTGACAAAATTATCTAGGCTACTAATGATTAATGAATCATTGAATGAAAGCTAATGAGAACTGTAATTCTAAATTAAAAAAAAAAAATTGGATTACTAACTTGAAAAACGCAAATTTTGAATGGCGATGTCAACAACAAGCTCTTGTACGGTCTAAAAAATTCCTTTGAGCAAAGTATATCTACATTCAGTTTATTCAGTAAATATATTTCTAACTCAATATAGCTTGACCTATGTGAGCTATATGCCTTTTTGTGAATAAAAAGTTTCTGATTTCATTTCATACTTTTCACATGAAATGCCATATGCCTGTGTACACCCTTATATCTGACTGAAAAAAATTGATAGTAAGCTTATGCCCTTTTTGATGTCATGCCATAACTTTTTTATTATCACACCTGGGGATACACCATTATGTGTGAACAAAGATCTGACACGCACTAAATATTAAATGCTGGTGGTTATAAATCAAAATCATCAAAAATTGGTATACTCCCTTATACATGGAAGACAACATAATGAAACCCCATCCATCAAGTCAACATTCATTCTCATGTTTTCTATATGACTACTTAGCACCCATGTCTACCCACTTTACAAAAGGCTCTCAGATCCTACCTCATAAATAGGCGCCAGTTTGGTTATACACCAAATCTGAATGAAGCCTTGTACTATATCACAGAAAAAAAAAAATGAAAAAAAAAGTTCTACTCAAGGGACAAAATATTTGAGCTGTAGCTGTGATAGATGAACACATTGGTGATCCTGTCTGGGCACACAAGAAGTTGCATAATCATAGGATAGCCTCTAGTCAGGAAGCTTTTCGCCTAGCTACAGAGTGACAACTGATATCACTCACAGACAGCAGATAAGAGAAGTAAACACCAAGACGCTCGTTGAAAGAGGCTGTAGGAACTCACACAGGCTGAAAGAGAACCTTGCTGTAGGCCTGAATCGCACATTAACAAAAATTGTACTGAAAATCCTACCAGAACTTTTTTTGTCTTTTTTCTCAAGTTGCATTTTTTTTACAAATGCTTCTATAACTCCAAAGTTTACAGTCCCATTGCTATAAAACATTACGTTTTTTTCAAGGGCAAAATCTTGATTGTGTTAAGAACTTTTTCATTATCTATCATAGAAAAAAATATGATAAAATTATTTTATTTCATATATATCTATATCGATATAGAAAAAGTAAAAACTTCAAAATAACATAGAAATGTTATTTTAGGTGATAAAAGCTTAAGTCTTTGACAAAATTTTGCTTAAGTCATTCTAAAACATTTTACATGAAATGGATATTGCTCTAAGTTACTAACTTATGAAGCTATAATGTTATTTGAATATTTCCAATACGGTGGCTGTATTTGCCAGTTGCCATAGCAAGGTATAACAAATTTTGTACCCTATCAAGCTTCTGGGCTAGGTGGAAATTATTCATATATTAAGCTTTTTTTGTAAAAAATCACTCCCTAGTGCAGCAGTTATCCTTAAGATATGAGTCTATTAGTATTAATCTGTTTTACCTGAGGCACGTTCATAGCTTTGAGCTGCCAAATTCTGAGATATGTGTCATCACTAACAGACAGAACCTAGAAAATAAAAATAAAAAGGTAGAAGATTGCATAGTATGAAGCGGTCATAATAGAGATTTATAAAGTAAAGTATTTTAACATTATAAAGAGGCTATACTACCACTTTCATCTCGTACCTAATTTTAAAATGAAAACCAGAACGCAAGCAACAGATGTAATTAGAATATATCTTAAAGCTATTTTTTAGACACTTTAAACTGATGGTATAACCTGATATTGCATTCTGTGAGCTTTTGGTGAAAATTATATACAGATGTATTGATTCTCCCTACAACCACACAAGGATTTAAAGTTGCTTAAAGATAAAATCTAATGACAGAAAAAATAAACTTTAAAAACTTTTAAGAAAGGGCTATGTGTTACATCCAACTCCTCATGAATGACGCAAATAATTGAAGGAAAACAAAAAAAAAAGAAAAAAATCCTACTGTCTTGAAGGAAAACATGAATGAAACAAACAAAAAGATCTTACCACTCCGCTGTCTTTAGCAATGTCAACAGCATTTATTGTTCGGGCATGAGCAGTGACCTCTGCCCCTATGGCACCACTTGTGGCACTGAAAACTCTAAGATGGCCTGATGCAAAACCTCCAACTATTACATCATTCCAAAGAGCAACACTGTTGCATGGCCAACTGCAAAAAATTGATTTTGAAACTCTAGGTTATCTTGTGGTTATTAAAAAAAAGAAATCTTGAGGCAAAAGCAAGCACTTAGACTAACAATTAAAACAAAGAAATCCCAATGAAAGAAATCATTGTTTGTTAACGTCTGGTCCTTCATCACTACTAATGATGCATTGCAATCTGGATATAAGGACAGCAGAAAGAATATTAAAATGATGTTGGTATAAGAGAAGATGGAAATATAAGCCAAAAAGGGGAGAAATATAGATGATGTAGGAAACCAAAAATTCAATTTAGGAAAAAATCTTTGAAATAGTATATTGATATAAGAATATATCTTTATCGGTGAAATACAAAAAAAAACAGATGAAATGAAGATGTTGATCTATTGTAAATATTGATAAATGCCACATCAATATAAAAAAAGCATGCTGTATTAGATTTTTATGCTTCATGCACTCGTTCATTCTTAAAGATAGACAGATAATATGCATTGCTAAGTTAAACTAAATTACAAGCCTTGAAAACCAAAAGATTACTGGATTTGATATTTGTAAGTCTTGCAATTTTAAACTACTGAAAAGATGTCCAAAATTATGAGACAACTCAAACTAGCTCACTTTCATGAACACAGAAGAAGATGATTTAAAAACAATTGCAGCAAGCTCATATGCAATAACTGCATATGTTTCTAAATTATATGAGAAGCAAAAATCACACTTGTGTAACCAGTTAGTTATTGGTTTTGTGCCTCGTCAGATTGCCCTCTAACTAGGCCAAGTAGAGAGAGACAACATGGTGTATTTACAGGTTTTTTTTTAGCACTGGGCATATTAGAATAAGCTAGCCAAACAAACTGTTTGATCTTTAGCATTATGCAATTGCAGAAGAATTTTACAGTGGCATTCAAATCTAGAACTGAGTAGCCTGTTTCTTATGTTCATCATTATCAAGTGTTGTTGTTTACTTCAAGTCAATAAACTTTTCCTTTTCATTTGCAAAGCTTGGAGTCATTTGAGACCCTCTGCTTAACCAAAAGTCATTTGATCTTTTGTTGGTTGACAAACTGATCTTGAGGAATGGGCAATAAGGTGATTTGCCAAAAGCTTACCCTGAGCCCCTTATGTTCACGACGACTGACAAAGAGGAACCCCCAAGCTTCCAGACAATAATAGAGCCAAGTTCATCTGCACTGACTAAAGTGTCACCCTCTGATGCTAGATCACAGATGGAAGCTGAATGCTCTGCAAATGTAACAAGCCAAAAACTAAAAATTTAGACTTCTAGCAATATTCAACTAATGTCTGATGCCATTCTAGAGGATAGGACCATTATTTATCTCTTCATATCATAAATCTTCCATTGCAGTTGCGTTTTAAGATGTTTATTTAAAAATCCACCAAAAATAATCAAAGTTATGATGTACACATAAAGGTAATTAAAACATACTTGCTTTTTACACAATTGTCATTATATAAAGGGGAAAATGTGACAAAATCTTTAAATTTCTTTTTGGGGCAAATGAATATAATTTTATGCAGTATGAATTCTGCTTGACAAATAAAAATTAATGATGATAATTTTATCATATGTTTAAGCATCTAGCAACTCAATCAATGTATATAACATTTGAAATATTTGATTAGACCATATCAGTTGCCACTTTCATGAAATGTTTTTACAGCTTTAAGGTTCAGTAAGTAACACTATTTAATTCACTCGAAAACCAAAAGCCAAAGGCTGTTCAGGATGTTAAGAGCTTTATTATAAAACACTGGTCAAGTTGTGATGCAAAGAGAGATGACATAAGATATTAATTCTTTATTTTTAAAACAAATCTTTAAAAATTTAATTCACTGCTCTGATTCAGACCATCAAAAAATGCAACACCATCAACCATTGAAACTCAAAATGGATGACTATTTGACAAGGAGTAAAATTAGGTCTTTGAAAGAAGACTTATGCAGGAATCAAAGATTCAAATTTGAAATTGAGAAAAATGCTCTACTTTTTAATTAGACACAGGCATGAAGCAAAAAAAACAAAAAAGGGCAAGAAAAAATAATCAAAAGAAAAATAATGATATTTTGAGAATAGTGGCTAATTTTTCTGTGTTGCTGACATCTTTTTTTTCTGAGATACATTTAAAAAATTAGTAAAAAAATATAATGGGTAAAAAAACTTACTTTGTAAAGTATCTAACAAATTTACAGATGTACCCTTTGATGGGATATCAAATACCAGAATTGCACCTGCCTCAGAACCTGAAACATGAGCAAAGTTGTGGTAGCAACAAAACAATATGGACCTCATTTAAATGAATGTAAGAAATAGATTTATCAACTTCAAACATCAGCAAAAAATGGTATAAGTATCTAATTTCAACAAATCGATAAATCACTTTACAAATTTTAACAGGGCTTATACCAATTTGAAATCTGTTATCATACATATGACAAACAAACAATCAAAAATACTTTTATTTACTATAAATTCAAATAGAATGAATTATGATGATAAAAATCAGACTTCAAAATTAAAATCTAAAAAGAGGAATCTGTGTAATAAAAAAAACAAAAAACAGTGGCATTTGTGAGACAAAAAGAAATATTTGATAAACAGCAGACAGTAAATCCATACCAACACAAAGAAGATTGTCTCCAATGCCAGCAATGCCTTTGCCAAAATTGCTTTTTTCTGAAAATTAATTAAACTAAGTTGTTTTCAAAAAAGGCATATAAACATGGTTTGAATTAACCACTTCACATTATAAATGACAATGAAAATGTTTATCAAAAGATGTACATATACCAAATATTTATAAAAATTCAAATTCTGCACAAATAGTTATCTGAACTTATTTATTGGTGTTGTAATTGCATAGAATTAAAAGAAAATATATGGGTAAGAAATTTCATAATAGCAATGATCAACAACAACTAATAGAAATCAGTTAAAAATAAAACTGCTACGTTTGTATTAATAGCTCATGAATTCAAATACAAGAAGTAAGTCTACATTTAACCAACTCACCAAGAGAATCACTCAAGCAATGCCAATGCACCATAACAGATGCATCGGGTTCATATATCTGAAAATTCAGAAA
>BLXT01007159.1:1011302-1039360 GCA_019648995.1 Plakobranchus ocellatus | reverse complement strand
TGTGAATAGGGGTCTTGAAAAAAAGTTGGGGGTCTTGAAAAAAGTTTCAAGGATTTGGTGGGGACCCTGTACATAGTATCAATTACTGATGCTTTTTTTTCATGCCATATTCCTTCAAAGCCTTAAAATGATTCTCTTATGGGGTGGTTTTGCTGTTATCGTTAAAACTTTGAACTATTGTGGATAAGTCAAGCTGCTTTTGTACTTTTTTCATTTTGTGTTTGCTTTTCAGGGCTGCAGAATTATCACAGGCGGTTGTTGCAACCATTGACAAAAAAGAATTACAACAAACTGAGGATGATGAGGTAGACTATTTACGCAGATTGATATGTTTCAAGAGCAGGTTCAATAACTTGAACAAGTCAGAAATTTTGAAAAAATGAGCTTAGACGGAAAATTTTCTTCTCTTTAGGCTGTGAGCTGTTGGAGCTTGTCTGATGACTCTTATGGAGTACGAGCCCATTACTGCTATTTTTAGCTAAGATAGTATGGTGTATTTCATGAGTGATCGTCATTTTTAAGTTGATTAATAACGGGACATTAATTAGGAAATAATAAGAATTTGTATTAGTTTTTCAATATGTGCTGATGTAGACTGATGTCAAGACAGTCATGTATTATCACTTTAATCACTAGTGGTATATTTACCTCCCTTGACAGAGAGCTAGCTAATGTAAGGTTTGGTAGGCTGACTTGATAATATGGCGTAACCTCTCACCACGCAGATAATAAAGACTTCAAATTTTTCATCAAGTATAGACTCCATAATCAATTACTCTGCCATAATCATCCCTGTAACTCTTAGTCTTAAGTCTATCAGGAACCTGAGACTGGTAGTAATGGGGTGATGGCAGCATGATTGTCCATCATGTTGTGTTATATTATTTTGAATATTAGTAATACTTTTATGTTTAAATGTTTATATCTTTTCTTTTATTTTATGACCATGTAAAAGCATAAAAAATATTACCCCCTATTATATTTAATGATCATATTTCTTGTTATTTGAATTTCAGGAGTTTTGGGAAGAATATGATGCATACATGCTGGCTAAAAGTTATTTTGATTTAAAAGAATTTGATAGGGCTCATCATACCTTGAGACATTGCAATAGTCCCAAGCCTTACTTTCTACGTATGTATTCTCTGTACATGGCAGATCAAAAGAAGAAAGCTGACAATTTGCCTGATTCAAATGGTATGTACTTTCATCGCCAATGAAACTCAACATCTGCACAAGATTCTTAATTAGAGTGTAATGTTAAAAATAATTCTGGAAATATTTTTCCTTTTTTTTTATTCCCTAAGCTATCACATGCCAGAAAGTTATGAAATATTTTTTTTTCAGGTGGTTGTTATTATTCCTTTGATTACACAAGAAGATTGAATTATAAATATTTGCTCTTTGGTAGCATTAAAGAATGAATGCAGGAAAATGCAAAGGATGTATATGTAATGACTGTTAAGGACTATTTTGTTACCAGTTTTAAGGTTCATTACCACATTCTTAGTTATATGTGTTAATGCCTATTGATTTCATTATAAAATCAAACATTCTGAGGCAAATGCAGAGAGTTTTGTCTCCCCCTCCCTAAAAAAATCAAGATTAATGAAGATTTTATAAATAATAATATGCCCTAATTACATCTGTTCCTGGGGCAAAGTATCTCATTTTTTTTGTAATTATTTAAATATCAAAATATTTTTTCAGAATTTAAAAACCCTTTTTATTGATTGCGATTTTCTTCTTTATGTTCATTCCATACAAAAGTTACAAGCAAGTTAGATATTTAGAATGAAAATTACATTTTTAAAAAATTAATACTTTTTAAAATACTCCAAAAAAATTTAACGTCACAATGAAAGCCATGAATTTTGTTTTAATTACAGGGATGCATAAGTTTAGAAAAAGCCAATTATGACAATACATTTTTTTTTTTATATTAACGCCTTTAAAATTGTTAATTTAATCTTCACTTAAGGACATTTTAATTTTTTGGTCATCTGATGATGCAAATTAAGTCCTTTAAATTCAAACTCTTTAACATTAGCCTTTACTTTGTTAATCAAAGACCATCTATATCCTTCTCCCTCTGTTGGTTTTCGATAATGGGACCAATATATTTTTCTAAATATAGCTTGTAAAATTTAGGTTAAAAAACTTTGATGGTAATTTTGTGAAAATGACAACTGTGCATTTTTTTCTTACATTTCTTTTTGCCAGACCGTTCAGAACCATTGAAAAATGAAATCTTAAAAACACTTCAGACAGATTTGGCTGCAAAATGTAGCAACAACAAGGCTGGATTAGATGGATATGGACTTTATGTGTAAGTATAATAATCATATTATTTAAGAGAATTTTTGTCATTTTTCTTGTCAAGTGTGTAAATAAGTTCACCATAGGAGAATCAAGTATTGGGAAAAAGGGGCGTGATAACTTTATTCCCCAGAGAAGAAAATCTTGAGGGTTTCATAAAGGGAAGAATACTCGAGGTTAAACAGACAGTGGGAATCAATAACTATAAGAGCAATTGCTTAAAGGTGGACCTCAGAATTGTTTCAGTTTTTCAAGGCCCTTTGAATAACAAAAAAAAAGCATCTCCAGTTACAAAATGGACAAGGCCAATTGAGATTAATAGTGAGGCATAATTCTTCCCAATTAAGATATCAGTTGTAGAAGCTTGTAGAAAAAAATTGGTCTGTGTCTATTTATTTACTTGTGAATGAGCTTGTCATTTTGATGGATGACCACCTTTTTAGTGATTTTATCTTCAAGAGCTATTTGCTTCATTTACACAGCAAGGCTGCATCCAAAACTGATTTTTTTTTTTTAAGTAAAGCATTACTTTTTATACTACTACACTCTCAAACACCTGGTTTATGCATTGATAAGTTCAAATTTTTCTCAAAGACTAGTAGAAAATCTTTTGCACATAAAATGATGACAAATCATGTTTGGCAAACCGTCATATACATTTGATATAATGAGGGCAACTGAGACAGGTAGGGCTGCAAAAAATAAAGACCCATATATGCCATGCACATTACCTCATGTCATGGATAAAACACGGTAATGATGGTATTGGAATATATTGTACTGAGCTGAGGGAGGAAGCCCAAAACAAACATATTTCTGTGATTATCATTGTATTTTCAAAGATAACTTTAAGGATATTTTGCATCATCAAATAATAGTAAAGGAAATGTTGGGAAGCACCCTCCTGCATTCCAAAACATTTTAGCTGTGCAGTAAGAATATGTAATGAACCTTTACTTCAGGCCTGTGTTGTTTTTTAATTGTTACAGCCTTCTCCTGAAGACAGTGGTCAGCAACATCAAAATATATGATTATGGATAGAGACTTTCATAAATTTCAACACTGTGACTTTGTAAGATTTTTGTTCAAAAGTTTACTTTATAGATGAGCATGACTTGAATACCCTCTAATAATGTACCTGCTTGGCAGATATGGGGTTGTTTTGGCAAAACTTGATCTGAAGCAAATGGCAATACAGATTTTGGTTGAGGCTGTGAATAAGGCACCATTAAACTGGGCAGCATGGACAGAGCTGGCAAAGCTGGTCACTGATAAAGAAATTGTAAGTGATTGCATTTTGGCATTCTTTACAATAAGATATGATGAGATTAATTTTTGAAAAGACTCACAACATTTGGAAAATTTAACAAACGAGATAATTTTTAAAGCTAGCTAGAAAAAAAAATTAAAATATTCCCTTAGAGCTGACAAAGTAAGAAACATCACAAAAGAAAACATTCTTTTCACCAGGGCTTAGGCAACAAGATTGCAAGGGACGGAGGCGGGAAACCAAAATTTTAGACAATAAATGGGGCAATTGGAATGAGTCAGAAATACAGTGGCTTAGTCAAGATGGAAAATGAAGTTATGAGATGTCTTTAAATTGGGAACTTGCTATTTGCTGTTTTATGAATGTGCCTTGAATAAGTCACAAAGGTATATAAGGGTATATAAAGCTTTGAAAAACTCTCATATAATTATCATTAAGTGTCATGCCGAAGGGTGCTGACGATCATGATTCTTCGCATCATCTGGAAAATCTGTCTAAGATTTTTCTTCTTTGTCATCCATGAATCTTGTCATTGAATGTTCCTTGATTATCAGATGTTCTAGTTTTACACTCCTCATGGTGTGATTTTAAAAAAATTTGCCTACCTCTTCCTGATTTTGTTGTTTAGTCATCTTTCTGAGAGAAACTGTGGCTTATCTGGTAGGGCAGTTGGCTACCAAGAAAGAGGTCCGAAGTTTGAATCCCAGTCTGGGTCAAGTCAATTTTTCATTCCTTTTCTGTGTCCACCTAGCGCTAAATGGGTAGCTAGGTCTCTTAAGACCCAGCGAAAGTAAAGGCAGGGAGGAAAGCAATGATAAACTACCTCATAAAGCCATAAGCCAAGAACAATCAGGACCCACGTTACTTTTTTACTCTTCTAGTATTTCTTCATTTGTTTTCTTTTCAGTCAAGGAAATTTTCACCATTCTCCTCAAAAATCAGATTTCTGTTTCTTTCATCTGTTTCTGCATTGTTGAGTTTATTGTCCTAGATTCAAATGCATAAAGTAAAACAGGCTGTATGTAACACTTATGGATTCTGAAACTAAGTGTGAATTTTTTATTTGTAAGTATGTGTTTGATGCTTTGAAATGCTGTTTTGCTTCGCCTGTTTGCACTTCTTTGTCATCCACGACACTAATTTCTGACACACATCTTTCATCAGATATAATCAAGGCATAAGGGTATTTGAAATTCTCCACCTGGGCTTAATTTTCTTTGTGATAACCATTGTTTGGAATTTTCTGGCATTTAAACTTGCCCCTTTTTTGTCGGATTCTTGTACTATGGAATTTAAAAGAGCATGTACATCTTCCTTGTTTTCTGTTATAAGCACAGTATCTTCTGCATGTCCCAGGTTGTTCAGATAATACTTATTTATACTATTTCTGAGTGGTTTTCATTATTTTTTTCGTGCATAAAGAAAATAAATCTGGAAAGAGGACACAGCCTTGTCTTACACGTCTTTTTATGTGTTGCTCATTGCTAACTCTCATCTTTATCATTCTAACCTCAATACTATCAATGTTCAATGTCTATGATCTCTGTCCACATATAAGTGCCGATTATTAATTCAAGAAAGATGATGAATTTTCCTGATGAAAATGCAATTTTTAAAATCATGTGCATAGGCATTAATTAAAGGATTGAAATAATATTCTTATTTGTTCAACTTACTTTCAAGAGATAATTTTGCCTTGAATTTCAGGTCTAAAATGAAACAAAGAATATTTCAGCTATTTTTTTTTTCATCATTTATTGTGCATGCCATGAATAATTACGGGAGAAAATATAAACTTTTGTTTTGCATTTGTTTGTGCTTTGTCATCAATTCAAGCAAGGATGTTAAATATTATTGTTCTTGATCAAAATTTTATCTTAATTTTCTGTCGTAGCTCAGATCCCTACAGCTGCCAAATCACTGGATCAAGTCTCTGTTCTTGGCTAAAGTCTTATTATTTTGCCTTGAATTTCAGGTCTAAAATGAAACAAAGAATATTTCAGCTATTTTTTTTTCATCATTTATTGTGCATGCCATGAATAATTACGGGAGAAAATATAAACTTTTGTTTTGCATTTGTTTGTGCTTTGTCATCAATTCAAGCAAAGATGTTAAATATTATTGTTCTTGATCAACATTTTATCTTAATTTTCTGTCGTAGCTCAGATCCCTACAGCTGCCTAATCACTGGATCAAGTCTCTGTTCTTGGCTAAAGTCTTCTCTGAACTGCAACTGCAAGAAGAGGCTATAAACATATACAGGGCCTTTATGAGAGGAGGTTTTTGTGATAGCTCATATATTGTTGCCCAGATAGCGGTCACCTATAATGATATGAAAGGTGGGTTGGCTGCTCCGCTTTATGTTTTTGGTAAAGTTATTGGTTTTCATACATTTCTCTTATCGTGTCCAAATTTTCATGTGTACAATTGATCAAAGGAAATACTTACCATTGAATATTGAATTTGTCGGACAAGATGTGTCTGAAAGTTTTGTGCTGGTTTTCTAATACAGACTTTCATACAATCAATTAAAACTAATCTTTTTATATTAAACCTAATTTTTTAATTGGTGTAAAATAAATGAGCTGGCTATGTAAAAACTGGTGCTAAACACTTTTTAAAATTGATTTGAATTACTGAAAGTATTTTAGCAGAACAGCTGACAAAAGAATTTGTTTTATTGTTTCTGATTTGCACTTCAGACTTTGTTATGGCAGTTGCAACTTTCCAACATTTGCAAGTCATGGATCCCTACAGAATTGAGAACATGGACACTTTTTCTAATCTTCTTTTTGTACAGGTAACTTCTTATACTGAAAATGGAAGATAATATTCTTTTTTTAAAATTGATCACTTCCTAGATATAGCATGTGATGCATAAGCATTCTGACGGTTCTGAGACATAAGTTACTCTAAGGGTGTTTTGATTTACAAAGACCTCAAGCTTAGTGTTAAGATTTAATTTGATACCATTTNTATCAATCTGATAAACTTTGGCAGGCATTTGTGCTCCTTTAATCATTGATGAAACACATGTGGCAGAAATCCAATATTTTGAGAAGATTAAACTTGAAGATTTCAGTACTCCTCCCAGCCACCATCATGTTTTGATTATGCAAGACATAAAATTTCGCAGAATTTAATCTATTCCTCTAAATTTTCACATTTTTTATTTCAATCAGCCTGTTTCTCCTGAAGAAAGACCCATCACAAAAGAAGGAAGCACTTGCCACACTAATTAGACTTGTAGTCTAGATTTACCTCCTAAACTCTCCTCCACCTCTTTGTAATCTAACTATACTTTTTCCTCTTTTTCATCTACCATCAAATACTCTGAAAGCTTTTTTTTAGCTTTAGCTCATGAGCAACTTTGTTCAAATTCAATTTGTGACCTAAGTTCTGAGCATCTCAAACAATGTCAAGGAATACCATTTTAAAGCAAGCAATGTCATGTGACTACTATCAGCAAATCAGTTTGTTAGAATTAAAAGAATTCCTTGGTTTACTAGCATAGCACCTCCTTGTTTACTGATTTTCTTGATTAAGGGTTTAGGAGAGTATCAAGATTTCTCAAATTTCTTCCTAAACGAAACCTATGTTTAGAAGGTTTGGGTTTTCCAGAGTGCATTTAGATCAAATATGACCAGGGTAGCAAGTTAGTTTTAAGAAATATATGCTGAGGAAAACCATTTTGATAGATAATTTAGGTCATTATTTTAAACAAGACGTTCTAGATTATTGTTATGCAGAGATTGGTTCAACTTGTCCAGACCTAAAGATCAATCATAAAAAAAAAGAAATTGTCTAAAATGCATGGTCCACTTACATCCAGATATCTCAAAATAGGCTTGGATATTTTAGGCCTTGAATGGTTTGCACGTTTCACATCCTGGTAATTTTCTCTGTAGCCCTAGTCCATCATAGTGATGCATTTGTCTGACCTAGGCCGAAATAGAATAAACCCATGTTTAGATATATGGTTTCATAGAGTTTGCGACTTAAATTTTTTTTTTTTTAAATACCCTCCCTATTTTTTTTATGATCAATAATTTCTAATATTGCCCAACCTGAACCTCTTTGAGAAACTTCAGTCATTTAAATTTGATTTCTCCATTAGGCCAAAAGTAAGTAAAGCAATATTAGCAGCAGCGTGACAATTGATTTTCTAGACAGGTATAAATTTGCGTCATTTCATAAAAGCATTCTGTACATGAATATCATAGATTTACTCAAGGAAGACATGGAGATTTTTTTAAGTGCTTTTTGAAATCAATTTTCAAATTATGTTGAGATAGTTGACAAGCCATTGAAATGCTGCTGTTATGTTTTATGTAAGATTTCTGTCATGTTTTTCATGTTTAGGAGAAAAGGGAAGAGCTTGCCCATCTTGCCCACAAATGTTGCACAGTCAACAAATACTGTGTTGAAACATGCTGTGTTATAGGTGAGAAAATATTTTAATTCGTTTGTAGAGAGCACATTGTAAAACACTTTCAAATCCAAAAGATATGGCTCAACCAAAGTGATTTCTTCTGCCCTAAGAAATTCAGTTTAAAAACGTTCCACTGTCATCTCAAATGAATTTTTATTGTATAATGTTCATTTTTGTTTGTGCGACTATAAAGCAATTATTTTGCCTGGTTTCTAACCTGAGGTTTAAAAATTAAGTAATTACTGTACTCGCTGGCTCTCTCTCTCTCAGTATACCAGTTATTATGCCAGGTCCTAAGATTATATAAAGTTTATGTTTTTTCAGGTAACTATTACTCTTTGCGATCCCAACATGAGAAGGCCATCCTCTACTTCCAGAGAGCTCTTAAGCTAAATGCCAACTACATTTCAGCTTGGACTTTGATGGGTCATGAGTACATGGAATTGAAAAACACATCTGCTGCTATACAAGCATATCGTAGAGCTTTGGGTAAGTTGATAACTTTTAGTGAAAGTTAATTAAATACTAGAGCTGACAAAATATAAAAGCTCTTAATTTTTTTTGTTTGTCTTGTCTAGCTTTTTTTTTTACTCAATATACAATTTAATGCATGATTTCTTTTTTCACTCAACTGCTGACTTGATTTTTGCGTGGAACACTTTGTTTCCTGTGGAAATCTTTTGCCTCATGATCAAGTATAAAGAAAAAATTAACAATTCAATATCATGTCAGTTAATTTTCGGCATTACCTCTTGAAACTGGACCTTTCCAATTCAAATTAAATTCATTGATCTATTCATTCTAGTTTCAGTCAAGTTTAAGCATATAGTGCTATTACTCTACTTGACTTTCAAAACTTAGGATTATAGTAATAGTTACAAAAGATTATTTTAAATAGTGAACAATTTTAAAAGATTTGAATGAAGTTTGGAAATTGATAAGCTTCTAGACATAATAATTCCATGTTTGATTACTTAGCTATGATGTGGCATTTGTTAGCTTGGTGATCAGCAAATTTGCCCAGAAATCTTGAGAGTCCTTTATGATATTATGAATTATACTTTGAGCCCAGTATGACTGTGAGATTGCCAAATTAGTAAATCGGTTCAGTGACAAGACCAAATTATCAACTCAGAATTTAAAAAATGATTTTTTATTAATCTTTCCTTTGGTTCTCATTTTTATGGGGGCGTTGTGGCTCAGTGGCTAGTGAGTCCGCCCTGTGAGATCTGCAGGGACCCTTTTGTCACGGGTTTAAGCCCCTGGCCTGACGGAGGGCCTGAAAGCCTGAGATCACCTTGTGGACTGGCAATATCCCCCCAAAAAAGAACAAATCATATCTGTGTGAATCATTTTGGATTGTTAACAGTTCAGAAGGGGGGGGAGTTTTACTTTTCTGTTTTGTCCTTTGGAGATGTAGTAGTTGGATATATAGCTAATAACAGAGGGAAAGTAAGGCATGAACTTAAACCAATAATCAACTAGGAAACACACAGGGCATATTATTTAAGTCAGATGCTTTCTCTCCTTATAAACTATCCTATAGGTTCCTTACTTTAAGGCCCTTCTCAGATATCACAAATAATACAAGTCAGTCAAACAATTATTTTGCCTATTTGCCAAACTTAACCCTCACATCAATACTATTGGTGTTATCAAATACTGCTTTTTTGTTTGGTTTTGTTTTGTTTTTATTTCATAGGAACCACTTGAAGTGATTTGCAGGTTATTATAGTTGAATTAGCAGTTCTAAAGATCTTGCTTAATCTTCTGAAAGGAGGAGAAACAAACTTCAGATCATTGCTGCATCCTAAAAAGTCATGTTAAATCTGATATCTGAGGAAAATCGAATTCATCTTAGATTCCATAACTTTAATTAAGTTTAACTGAAGGTCTTTTTCCCCTGGAAACTTCCAAGAGTGGGTTTCTGTAGGGAGCAAAATTTTTTATGTGAGCCTTGTGAATTTTTTTGAAGTTTATGTGGGCCATTTGAATTTTTTAAGCTTGCTTATGCGGCCGTTTAAATGTTTTATAAAACGTGTTCTAGGCCTTTTATCTTTTTCCTTTCTTTATGATTTCTTTTTTTCACATCTGTGATAAACAATTTTCATTGTTATTTCAGAGGTTGACGAGCGTGATTATCGGGCTTGGTATGGTTTAGGTCAAACCTATGAGATACTCAAAATGCCTTCTTACTCTTTGTACTATTACAGGCGTGCTCAAGCTCTTAGGTATTTATGAACCATTGTAGCGGCGAAATTTTGTTACATTGCCTTTTGTCTTCTTCTTTTGCAATTTTTCCAAACACCAATAACACTTCTTTTATCATTTCGGGTGAATGTCATTGTCTATCTAATATTTAATAGAATTTTTCTTTCAATCTAATCTGAATCTAATCTAATCTTTTAGCATCAGTATTGATTAAAATTATTAAACCATAAGTCAATTTCGCTGGATTTTTTTTTTTTAAATGGTCAGTCAGTTAGCACCATTGGATTTAAAAAATAGGACTCAGTTTTTTTTCTGCTAAATGTGGGTAGTTAGTGAATAATCTCTGTACATAGTGTTGATCCTTTTTTTCCTTTCTTTGAAATTTTATCTTAAATTCTGAACAGGTTTGCCAGAAGTTTTAGAAACAAAGTGAAGCTTTTGGACGCAATTTAAGACATTTTTCGTTAGCAAAAGCATGATTGAGGAGATCTATGGAAAAAAAGTTCATACAAAGATTAATTGCCTTTAAGCAAATAATAAAATATGCTTTTGTCTTATTGGTGTAAGCAAAGAAAAGGAGAGCAGTTGTCAACTAGAAATTATTTATAATGTTACTTACAAAATGAAGCAAATGCACATTGCATTAAAAAGGTTCATCTTTATATGGCTTCATCAGTATGTTAAAATAGTAATGACAATTCTTGATTACTCTGTAGTATATTTTAGTTGCAATGCCATCACATCATTTGGAAACTAAATATATATTGTTTGGAGTACTTGCTGAACTTGCCCATTTATATTTTTTTAAGACCAAATGACTCTAGGATGGTGATTCCCCTTGGAGAATGTTACCAGAAAATGGACAGGCTGCAAGAAGCAAAGAAATGCTTTTGGAAGGCCCATTGTATAGGAGATGTAGAGGAGATTGCTTTGTTCAAGTTAGCCAAGTATGTATGATACGTATGTGTTACATTGGGTAGGCTGAGTTATTGAGTGTCGAGTTATGCAAATTTGGTTTGTTTTATTGACACTACAGAAAATGTATATAGGGTAAAATGCGTGAAAGCCAGTGATTTAGTTTCAATCTTTGGGTAGAATTCAGGGTAATGAACTAAGTAATTACTTAAGTATTTTCACTAAAAAAAATCTCAAGAGTTCTCGTGACCAAATGTAGCTTGACTAAAAGCATGCATTCTCTTGACATTTGGTGATGCATAGCTGTAACTGAAGCTTCTGAACATAGAAATGTGGACTTATGGGACATTTTATAGAATAAATTCATAGTGAATTGAGTGGATATAGGTTTATTATTATTATTTGTGCAAAGCAAGAATGAAAAAGTAAGCAAATTTTTTTGCCTTTGCGCAGTTGTTCTCCTGTAGATTGTTTTACCAATGCATAGATCTGGGCAAGTAATTTAGTATTGACATTGAGTTTATGAGGAGAGTTCAATTTAAGGCTGTGTGAGCCAATCTAGCATTAGGTTAAAATTCCAGAGGTCAGATAATTCAGTGAAGCTTTAAATATTATATTAACTGCTAGACATTCTGAGAAACATTTTTTATTCAATATAATTATATATCAGCTTAAAAAAGACATTGTTGAATCATTTACATAATTATTTCTGTATAATAACTTTTAAATTATTACTGTCAATCTGTAGAGAGAATGCTATCATCAGTAATACAGTGTTGCAGATTAAAAAATCTTATAAATGATACTGAAATGTCATAAACTATCTCCATGACCATAAAACTAGTATTCTGTTTGAATATGTCACATTTTACATGCTTGTATCATTATTTTTTTCTATTGCATTTTTTTTTAATTGGCTTTTTCTCAGTTTTCTAAATTTTTTTTCTGCAATTTTAATGTAGGATGAATCATGTATGAAATATACTTTTTTATTATTACAGTTTGTTTGCTATACTGGAAGAAAAAGATCAGGCATGTCAAGCTTACACAGAATATATAAACCAAACTGATGGTGTTAATGTAAGGGATAAGTCCAATTCAAATAGAAGTCATTGATGTTTGTTTTTGTAATCATGATAAATGATTTTAAGTTTTTTGAAATTATAATTACTGTCTTTGAAATTTGGTTATAACAACATATGGAAGTTTAGGGCATAAGATAAAAATGGTTTTGTTGTTTATTAAATTAAAAAGAGCTTTTTGTGTATGATGAAAACACTAAAATATTTTGTGTATAGCTGGAGCAAAAGGAAGGAACCTAAGTACAATTTTAAGGTGCAGAGACAAAATTCTAAGAATAAGTTTTCACACTAAATCTTGTGCATGGAGAGCAAAATTCGCCTTAGTGTTTTGTTTTTAATGAGAACTAGATTTATGGTTTAGATAATGAGCAGAAAAAAAAGCAATGAAACTAAATACATTTTTTAAATGTTATCAACATTTTGACATAAAGGCCTACACTTCTAGTATTTCTAAAATGAATGTTTGAAAAGTACATATTTGTTTATAGTTTATGAATAACAAAAAACTAGTAATAGACAATAGCCCTTAGTATCATTACAAGGATTAAGATACAAGATGGTGAAGTCAGACTAGTATCAAAATCTGATCCTATGGGGTGCCTCTCTTTTTGATGACTAATGAAAGCTTAAAAAGCTTATTTTGTGGCTTGCATAAAGGTCAAGGTAGTTGCTTTCAAAGGAGATGATAAAAGTGGTTTGTAAAGATTTGTTTTTATGTGCTTCCGTAACATCGAAGTAATTTATAGCAACGTGTTTTGGTGCAACATTGTTGATGCGACAAATCAAAACATAAAATAATGTTAGAGAATTATTTGTCACGGATGGAATAAGCAGCATTTAGGTTGAAAGGGTATTGGGTCAATATTTCTTTACTTGGTTTACACAATAAGTCACTTGTTTTTGTTTATGCCCATGAGATTTTTAATAACTAAAGACTAGACACATATCAATTTATTTATTACAACAGAGCCACAATTATGAAGATTTAAGCCGGTCTTATTGGTACTTAGCAAACTACCATTTGGAGCACAAGAATTGGGATGAGGCGTATGCAGCTGCACAAAAATGTACTGAGTTTGCTGAGGTAAGAATTTTTCAAGCAAAAATAGAATTAAATCTATTCATACACATTTGTCAAGATATATTTTAAAAGATACACAGCATGTACTAGAAAGGCAACAATAAAATCATGAGCGAGGTGAAGGATTTGCCAAAAAAAGTAAACAGTTGTGCTCCCTCTTTTTAACTTGCGTTCGTGTTTATTTTGTTAGTGTGTGAGAGAAAACTGCATAAAAAATAAACAAATTTATATATATTATTTTTCAAAATAATTAAGGCATGTACAGTTTGAAAATGAAAATCATAGCTGAATTATGAAGGTAAGCAAGTTAAAAGAATAAGATGTTAATGTACACATGGTTGCAACTTTGCCAGCTGCAGCCGGCATGCCAGCCAGTCAGATATTCTTAATAGTTACTACTGGCCAATGAAAATTGGGTTTGGGTTTGCCCAGGAAAAAATTTTGGTGAACAAACATAAATTCCAGGGTGGCTCTTGCAAAATTCTGATAATAATACTGGTGAACAGAAAAGAGAAAAAATCGTCACTCATTTTTATTTGTTAGGTAAATTGTAATATCAACAGCTATTGTATACTATTTATTGATCTAAATTGTTGAACATCTTCAGTATATTCATTATCAATATGACCCAATACTCCTTTTACATTTCATAATTTTATTCAACCCGCTATGTAAGGGAACAGAAAACCCTTCGTTTATCGATATGTAACAGGCCATCATTTTCTGCAATTATGAACCCAAATCTATGCCATTTATGCTTATGATCAGCTCATAGGGATGTATATGCAGCGATCACTTGCAAACAACAAAGCACATGTACATGTAACTTGAAAGGAGTGACCCTGCCTCAGATTTAGAGTGTGTTCTTTACACTCACAACAATCTGATAGGAGGGTAGCAGGTGCCACTGATCTGCATCTAAGCATTCCTTTTTTTTGTTATTTCATTCTTTTCATGCACTTGGGACTTTTGTGACATGAGATGGATCAGTCAGTAGATCTAAAACCTATATGTCAATGCAACCTAGAATTTGGCGATTTCGACACTAAAACTGGCGTCTTTCCCAATCAGGATCATTAATATTATGGTCATTTGCACCAACATGGACCACAAAAATAAAGTCTGGCCTCTAGTTAACGATTGATTCTATTCAGCATGTCCAGTTTTTCTTTTCTTCTTTGGATGCTTTAAGTTGGTCCCACATAATCAGGCCTAAGGCTTAATAACGATTGATTCTATTCAGCATGCCCAGTTTTTCTTTTCTTCTTTGGATGCTTTAAGTTGGTCCCATATAATCAGGCCTAAGGCCAAAAAAATTTCTGCCCAATTGGAAATCTTTTAGGCATGAATTTTTGTGGGTGATGTCCCTTGCAGAATTTCAAGAAAAAGAGAAACAAGAATTGCTCTATATTGGTGAAGTAAATTAGAAAAGCGAGTTTGAAACCCCAGATTCACATCCATCAATATGAAGCTTTGAAATAATGGATTCATTATTTACATCATTTTAAACCTAAATTCAGCATTATTTTTTTTTAAAGTTTACTTCCAGACGTCTACATTTATAGAAAGAAACAAATCTCTAAACTCCACTTCCGCTACTTCTAGATCTACTTGACATTTGTGTAACTTGTGTAGGTAGATCTAATCCAGATTTTGTTCAGGTCCAAATATATTGGATCGAGATTAAGGTGAAATGATCTGTTTTTCCAAGATCCGTATATTATTATTAGAAGGTTTATGATCTGTAATTTTTTCTTCATTGTCAAATTTAATCTGCATATAGAGGCATATTTTAGTAGATTCCAGGATTTATTTTTTCTTTGGCCTATCCAGATTAGATGGTTTGTTTTGATTTTTTAGGTCGAGACATAGCTTGGTTCTCTATAACATGTTATCCAAATTCATATTTCACCGACAAGATCTTGTCTCTAGTCTTTATAGACTCTAGATTTAGATGAAATCGACTCCATTAAAGATTTGATCTAATGTAGATATTATCTAACTTGATGTAGGAGTCACCCTAAAATATATGCAGTTAGCATTGTTTTAGGATTGTGTAAAAGCGTTATTCTTTTAGTGGCAGTAGACCCTTTTGCAGGCCAATAGTAATACAAAATTTTGATCTCTTATTGCAGACTTTTTCAACTTTGTTTGCTTGCATCCATGTGTATACATTTTGTGGTAAAGAAAACTACTCATATGAACTCTATATTATGTGGATTTTTTAATGTGAACTTAAATAATGTTACATTCAAATAAAAAAATTTTCATTTTCATTCATTGTTAAATTGTGAACCAGCTGAAATGTTTTGGATTTTTCATATGCTTTTACATCACATGTTTGTGCTTGTTGCTTCTTTTTTCTTTGATTTTAATGTTTGGTTTGACATTAACTGGATTTGGCAATGAAATACATTATGACAATTACTTGGAATTTTTTCAGACCAGAGAACAAGCTAAAGGTTTACTCAGGACAATTCAAACTCGACGTGGTCAAGAAGGGCCTTGTGCAATGACGAGTATGCAGCTGGACACTAGTATAGATGGCATTGCTCAGACTGACCAGTCAAATCAGGGTTCACCACCAAGAGCATTTGAAAGGGTTACCCCTGTTAATTTAAAATTTACACCGTGATCTTTCATTATCATTTCTTGTTTGTGATTTTTTTTTGTTTGAGTTATTGTATTTTTGTAAATAAGGTGTGTGATCAAAATCTTTCAAATTAAGCATATTGAATTTTTTTTTTCTTTTTTACTTAACACTCAAATTAGGAAAGCATGTCAGGAAAAATTAGTGGCTCATGTGCTATTTCTTTTTACTAAATATTTCATGAGATGAGCTGATTAGAACTTGAGTAGTATAGATCCTTTTTTTTTTTAATTTAGTGTATCAAATTTAAGATTTCTGATTTCTCTAAATATAAAGATTGGATTGAACATCTTGGTCTCCTTTATTCAGCTACAAATTTGCTTTAACAGAAACTCATACTTTGGACATAATGAAATATCCTAATTTTTTTGTTTAAGCAAAAAAGGGTGCTAAAACAGAGTAGTGGCAGCTCTTTCTTTCATTTTAGGATGAAAGTTGTGATAGTCCAATAGAATATGTCCTTTTTTTTTTTCTTTTCAGCTAAGAAGTGCTACAGAGAAGTGTAATACCAATGAGTATTTTGAATAATGAACTTGATCTCGAAAGATCTAGTACCACTTTCTTATTCAGACTTCTATAAATTTTTTGGGACAATTAACCAGTTTACAAGAAGATTGAGGAGGATATCGTGAACAGAAAAAAAATTAAATGAATCAAAACTGAAGGAAGCTTAACTTGAACAATCATTCATTAAAACCATAAGACAGGGGCAGCTACAAATAGGACACTTTAGTTGACACAAAGGTTAAAGTATTTCGCAGTCACTAGAAAAATTGAGGGCAAACACAGTAGAAATAGACAGAATAACTTTACTGAAAGTCTTAACTCATGGGCAATAGGTAATAGATGTAATAGCACCCTTAAAAGTTAACTGAGATCAGGTTTGAGTCGGGGAGCATGTTGCCAATGTCTGTTTCAGACATAAGTACGTAAAGAAGAAAGAATAGTTTAATAAATCTTATGAAGATTTAATTATGGTGTCCATTGAAAAATCGTGAAAACATTGACAAATACATTTTTATTTAACTTCAGAAATGAATGTTTCAGTTATCTCAATTGCTGGTGGACCTCACAAAAATCAGATTCTTTCATCTCGTCTTAAAGTTTTCTCCAGCTCTTTGATAACTCTTTAAAGAGGTGGGGAGCTACAACTCAGGCCCAATTTCTGACGTATTGATATACAAGACTCTAGACTTGGGCTTAGACTGGACCTAAATCTGAGTCAAAGCCATAGTTTTTGCATGTGTTCCAAGGTCATGCATATTTTAACAAGAGCAATCATAAGTTGGGCTAAAAAGTCAAATGTGTTCTTCCCTTACCACTTAACTGATAGAGGTCTGGCACAGCTCAAAATTAACAATGGCTTATGGAGGGTGTAAGGGGCATAATTCTAATTTACAAAAGTACACGTTTTACAAAATTTGTCATAAATTTTAAACCAAGGAAGGTAGAAACATAATTCAAACACCAAAAAATAGAAGATTGGATGCACTTTCACATGATATATAACACTAAGAATCAGTGATATTATGGGATGTTGAAAAAAATTGACAACACATCCTCGGCAGTGGGGCTAGGACTAGATCTAGATCTAGATCTACATTCAGATTCATCATCGTCGGAAGAGTCTAGACTTAGCCCATCATCATCTCCCTCCTCTACATCAAAATCAAAATCACTTTCATCATCAATTTCATCTCAACATCATCTACAGGGCTATCCACATCTTCATCTTCTTTATTCGTCGATCTGTCTGTCAGTTGCGAGAGCAAGTTGAAGGTCATTTTGAAAAAATCGTTACTCGGTAACCATTCCTTCAATTTTAGAACAGTAAACGGAAAACGAAAGTAGAAGTCTTCCAGCAACGGAAACTATTAAGGCCCAGCCACTGTAAAGAAAATAAAGTGGCTTATTCCGTAGTATAAAAGTGTATGCTTTAGTCAAGTATCAACGGGCGATAGCGCGCGCTCCCGCCAACACCCATAAAGGGCGATGGCGGGCTATAACGCTTTTTATCAGTTAATGTGCATGGTGTTGCTCCAGTCAGTCATATTGTCAGGTCCTAGGACAGTGCTCACATGTCATCAGGACATAGTACTTCAATAGCTTGCTTTGCTTTTTTGTCCCTCCGCTAGCACAGTTGTCATACCAGGGAAGAGCCAGGGTATTTGAACTAATCTCAACTTCAGAGTCATGGGAAACTCTGCCTTCTTGTTCAGCAGCTTCTCTTAATAAGGTCAAAACCTTTCAACCTGTAGTAAGGGCATACTGTCCGCAAAAACATGGTAGTTCATCTGCATTACTTCTCATTCCTAATACTCTCTATTGAGTTGGCCTTTTCTTGTGCATTTGAGCTCTGATAGACTCCTAAGTTGTGCAATATACCAAAGGCACCTGCTCCTTTCCATAACTTTATACCCAACGGGTGGGGTTTCCCAAGGATGTATTGCTTGAGTTGGCTCCTGCCCTGGAATGGGATCCTAATCCCATCTGCACTGTGATGTAGACTGTGTGAAATTTTTTGCAATGATCTTCTGAAGCTATTGAGCTAGAAGTGCAGCTTCCACAAACATTCTTGATCTATTTCAGTAACACATACATAGTCTTCGTCTGTGAAGTGGATGCCTGAGGCTAATATGAAAGTTTAATTTCTTTTTTGTGCAGTCTTAAGCTTGTTTTGAATTAGATTATCTATTAGTTCATCAGAATAAATTGTGAAGAAATGATCTAGTGTAGAGCTATGCTAATCTAATTGAGCTTGAATACCAAAAACCATTTGGTGAAGCTAAATCACTAATAGTCTCACCTGTCTCATTTTCATCCACAAATCTAGAGCTATTGATCTGGAACTAAGTATACTATATTTATGAATTGTCCTAGTAGTCCTTCCTAGCATACCTCTACCTTAGTTATATCTCCTGATCCATTTGTTGAAGACAGATTGAGGTCAGTCTTTACTCTTTGCCAGATCTCGACACATCTTCACCCCAGTATGAGCTTTCACTAGGCTACAAAATCAGAGTTGGATTCTCTTGAGAAACATCCTAGAAATTCATGAGATTAATCTTTTATATTTATATCATTGGGTATTTTTTTTATTTTTGCACATGTTTATTAACTTCATTCTGTGACTGCTCTTCATATTTTTCACTGTAATTTACCATACACTGGGGGTTCTCAGCTTTTAATTAAGAGTTGGTTTTTTCCCCAAAAAATTTGAGAAACATGCTCAACTATTTATCAATCCCGAATCTAGACTAGAGATTCTGTCCGTTACCATACATTTGGTTTGATACTGTACTTGTATCACTCTGTGTAGCTTGGGATGGTATATCTGTAGAAGGTGTCATATAGTTTTCTTATTGTAGCCTTTTTTTTCTGTGTCAAAGGAGAGGAATAGACCAGACTTTGTTTTGGGGTTTTTAAAAAAATATTTTGTCAGTTTCTGGGGAACTTCTTGTAGATCGGCTGCTGTGAATGAACTAGGATTGACGAGAAAAGGTGTTTTCCTTTTTCTGGAATAACTTTTTGTTGTAGGCATGGGTTAATTGCAATAAATTATGATCCCTGAAAGTACATGATGTCTTTTCACATTTATTTGCATCTTGGCATATTTACTGTAGGAAATTTTGATTTGAGTAACTTTTCCTTGCCTTCAACCGACATTCACCGAGTAAAAAATATGTACATGTATATATAAATTGTATAAAAATGTATAGTTCTTAACGTCATATAAGAAAGGATTAATACACAATCTTCCTCATCTTGGCAGGGGAAATATGACTTTACTTACTGTAACCAATATTTCCAAATTGTGTGGCATTAAATTTGTTTGTGTTTTTTATTAAGAAATGGTGCTTCTGAATGTGTTCATATTATCCTATAGTGATATTTTGAAGCCAACTATAGCCTCAGTTACACTAGCTTTTTGGGTTTTTTTTTTTTAATGGTTTGCAAAGAGTAAGACAAACATTTCTGACATGATCCAGAAAACGGCAAAGTTTGCAGTGGATTGTAATTTACATTCCCATTGTTTGGTTGGTTTTCACTATCATTGATATGAAATGAAGCTATTAGATTAAGGAATGATTTTGGCTGAGGATATCAGCCTTTAGCAGGAACCCTCCACATAGCGTCCATAAATCAATAATGCCTTACCTCATAGCAAAATTGCGGACAAAACAATGTTTGTGTAAATAAACTCCCAGGTGTCTATTTCCACAACAGGCTTCTATTCTGTATCCCTGACCCCTGCCTCAACCTGCTTATATATTCCACATAATGGCTGGTTTCATCTAAAAAATTTTATCATGCCATCAAAAACATTTCAGAGTACTCTAGATTTATATTTATTATTATGAAGATCATCATTTTGAGATAAAAAATTTTTCTATTTCTGGATCCATTTGCTATCTGAGAAAAAGATTCAGTCAGGTACATAGACTTGTAAACAAAGCCTGTTTTAAAAAAAGAATAGTGCAAAAACAAAAGCAGATAAAAGTAAATGGCTTTCAACAAACTTCCCCTACATATGTCAAACCAGCATTCTGACCTCCTGTCTGAGATTTTGCCATTGTTGGGATAGCGGTACTTCATATGTCTATACAAATAAGACACATATGGGTGCAATTGGAAGCATTGAGTGTATATAAAGTCTATAATTGATGCTTTTAAAGAAACCTTAAACCTATTTTTCAACAAAAAAAAAATTACTCTCTGTACATTTGTTGGGTTGTTAAACCTTTAAGTTAAATTATTGGATGAAAGAAAATTATTATCTAAAGTATCATTGAATGGGTTTTACAATGTCAACTTTTTTTTGTTAGCTAGTTTTTTTTGTTTTTTGTTTTTGTTGTTTTTGATTACTGTAAAATTAATTTGATGCCTGTACAATAAATAATAAAATAAAAAAAAAGCTTCATGATAACCATATAAACAATGTAATTTGGTGAGTTATGTATTTTATATTTTATGCTCTGTTTTGAAGCGTTTTCACGATCAGTTATCTTGTTACTGTGCAGCAATAAAAATAAATTTATTGCAATTTCAAACCAAATGTCTTATATTCTGTATGTACAAAAATGTTGCAAGATTATTTTCCTGTGCTGATGTTTTCAATACTATAATAATACTTTTAATAGTTGACAAATTTAAAAAACTTTGAAATTTAATGTAACCCAAGACGATAAAATAAAAACGTAGATTAGACACAAATGGGATTCGGAAAGGTCAAAGATTAAGCATATTTGTATGTTAATTTACTTTAATTGATCATTTTATCTTGTTTAATCACAGCCACACTACTCAAGATTTAGTGTATAGTTTACCAAAAATCTTAAAAGAAAAAAAAATCAAATATTTTGAACACATCAATGGAGTTTAATTCTTTGCTTCAATTCTCAAATTTAAAAAGACATACAGACTAAACATTTTTAGGGTCTCCTTCTTTATTATGTATGGCTTGCTGGTTCTTTTGGGACAGCTGTTGTAGCAGACAGTTTTAAAAGGACAAATTAAAATTAAATTTTTCCTTATTCAAAGTGCCTTGTACTAATATCCATTCATAGAATCTATCACATTTTTACAATTACAAAGATCACCCAGTAGACTTTAAGATAATATCAATAATTTTGAAATTGTGAAATGTAACTTGTAAATTATTTAGACTGGTTTCAAAACATAAAAATTAATTTCTTCACATTATTGTGGATAATCTGCGGAATCTGAAGAAAGGGTTTTTTTTTTTTTCACCCTTAAGTATGCTCAAGTTAGAGACACACTTATGCCTAATGTGAAGAATCAATGAACCAGTGCTATTGAAATAACTTTATGATCATAGAAAGCAAAGAATAAGATTGTGTAAATACAAGATGAAAAAACAGGTAGTATTAGCTGCACCTCATTATTAAAGCTTCATGTGTGTTAGTTACCATTTCATGTAAAGTCCTTTTTTTTTTCTTAATAAAAAAATGGTGACAAGATGGAAAGTAAGGAAAAAAATTATCTACAATTATGCCATGACAAACACTTAGTATAGGGCATAATGTAATTAATTATCTGAGCCTAAGATGTCGTTATTACCACATCATTTCTTTATTACATGAATCCTTACTTAAGACTTCCATGCCATCCGTTTCAAGCTTTGTTTCATTAATTCAGAACATGTTCAAGATTATGTGATTGATTATTTGTACTGCTTTTTTACTTGAGTCCAACTTTGATTATTTTACATAACGTGACAACTGTGGTTGTTCTATTCTAATTCTATGTTACTCTTGTCATAGCATAGTAGGATTAACTCCAATGATTTGGTCCATGATACTATTGAAACACAGCAAATGAAAGCAAAATGAAAAAAACCCCAAAAAAACTGTGTGATTACACCTACATGTCACTAAGTTTAAAGTTTGACACAAAAGCATAGGACAAAAACATACTGAGAAGTCAATCATAAAAAAAAAAAACTAACAAATTTGTACATTCTTTATTCACGTGAAAGACATCTGTGAAAGTATGAGTATCTTGAGATATGCTTTTAATAATATCAAGTTAAAAAGCATTTATTACCATACACAAAGCAACTTATCCGTAATGCAAAGGACTTCCACCAATATTTATGATTCCCGGGTAACGCCCAAACTACTTAATTTGGATTTTTTAATTCTATTTTTTTTTCACCCAAAAAAATTACTGCATAATGTAATGTATTTTTGCCAAAAATGTAAAAAAAAGAAAATTTGTAAACAGACAAGCTCAAATAGGTAATAATATTACAATAGATATTGCTTTGCAATTACATGGCAAATCATATCAAAATTGTAAATCAATCAAGAAAATATTATACCAACATGTTGCTACTGCATTATCAAAGAAAGAAATGAGAAGCCAGTATCAGCCATATTTTTTTAACTAAATTTTTTTTTTTTTTGTAATCTGCACTCCAAACTTCTTTAAAAAGTTGATTTCTTGTTTCCCTTCAAATCTTTTACTGCAAGGAGCATTGGATGAAATGATCTTGACTGGCATCATAGCTTACTTATTTGCCTGGCTAAGAAAAATGTGGAGTAACAAGTGAAGTAAAATCTACACATTAATTCAAATTATGTAAATTTTGTTCTTATCAAACTTTGATTAATATGTTTAGATACTAGATAGTTATACCAAATTGTAGATGAAAAACTTTATTCTGAAGCAATAAGTCCCAATCCTTTTCTTGTTTTTTTTTTTTTTTTGCATGAGCTAACTTAGGTATATACATGTATGTACTTTCCTCTAACCAATAATGATTCTCCTGTTAGCAGCCATTCCTAACTTTGACTTAGCCTAAATACCTCGCAGAATTGTGTACACAGCAAGGAAAAGAACTCCAAAAATTGAAGACCTGGAAAAAGACGTAAAGAAAAATGGTTTTCATGTAAGAAGAAAAAGCATTTAAAGATATTAATGTTGTCAAAACAATAAAAGATCATTAGGAACAAAAAGTGTATTATCCAACAAGGAGGTCGATGAAAAATAGAGGTGTTGGCCTTTAATTAAGTTTTAGCAATGAGAGTAATCTTTGTTTTTTTGTTGTTTTTTTATTTTTTTGGTAAAAGCACTCTTTTGTTAGAGAATTTTATTGGAATATTATTTTGCAATTTAGAGAACCTAGCTTACACTTACGGCCAGAATGGGTTTACATAAATATCAACCGATATAGCGCACTTTATTCTTTACCATTACAACTCAATACACTTCACATAAGTTTTGCGCAAACGGTGATAAAATCACCCTAATGGAACCCATTAAATTTATTTTTAATGTAGAATAATGTTTTGACAGTTTTTTTTTAGTTTGAATTAGTTATCGATAGATTATAATTATTATTATTATTATTATTATTATTATTATCAACATTATCATTATATAATATCATCATCATCATCATTATTATTATTATTATTATTATTATTATTATTATTTTAGATGTCTCTATTTTTTTTCAACATCATCATAATCATCATTATTAGACTAATGATTTCGAGGTAATAATTATTTATCGCAGTTAGGTTCATGTCAAACTTAGAACTCATTTTTGAATTACTTTTATCCACGATGAAAGAATTTAGCATACAAGCAACAAAGCTTGATTTACCTGACAGCACTAGCTCCCTGGGTTGTGGTGGACATTTTAGGAGTAGTAGATTTTGTCGACTTGGATGTTGTCGACGAGCTTTTTGTCGTCGACGATTTCTTTGTTGTTGAAGAACTCTTGGTGGTTGAAGAGCTTTTTGTTGTAGAAGAACTCTTTGTTGTGGAAGAACTTTTGGTGCTCTTTGTTGATGTACTGGTGGTGGGGCTCGTGGAAGAGGTGGTGGAGTTTGCTGCAGTCATCACACATGCGTATGGACTTGAAAGCTCAAAATTCTGCAAAGGAGCATTGTTTTTCTGATCAAACAATTTTGAAATTTCACCTGAAAGTTGTGCTTTGGCATTACTGGAGTGAACAAAATTAGAAAACGCATTAACTTTTTCAAAGTAATTGAGAAATAAGCAGGATTGGTTCTTGCTTTTGGTTACTATCTATGGATAACCAGTTAAAAGCGTTTTACTGCAACATTTTTACTTTATGTGATAGTCTCTCTCTGAGTCTCATACTGGGAAATAGTACAATAAGACCAATTTACTTTATTTTTTAGAAATAAATAAAAGCAAGAGTGTAGGGCAAGGTGAGCCTATTAATGCAAAAGTGTCAATAATGAATACAAAAGACGTACATGTCAAGACTGGCCATTCAAAAATTTTTAAAAGCGTTTTCTCCTGAAGCAAAATTCTATTTACACTGTTTAAGTTTTTCAGAGAATAAAACACTCTAATTCAAATAAGAGTGAGGTTAACAGAGTAGTACAATATTATGCAAGTTCAAAATCATTCACACTGCTTGTAATAAATAGCTTGTGATTAAGATTTAAATGATTAATCATTTTCAGATTCTGACAACGATTCCATGGTGTGAAGAGCAATTTCAAACTTACGTATGTTCCTGATGGGGCTTCCATATCAAAAGAAAATGTAGTGTTGTCTGAATTGGAACAAACCAAATCAACCAGTGAAACTCTAAGAGAGTGAAGACAGTATCATGTCGTTAATTTTTCATTTATAAACTTTGTTGATATTAAAAGTCACATGGAACATTAGCTATAAAGTATTATGATTCTTGTTGACAGGTTCAACTGACATACATTTAAATGAGCATATATATACTCGGTGTGCACCAGGTGGTTTAAAGTGATAGGTGTTAGTCAATGCGAACCTATTCCAGCCTCAGAGCCAAATTTTTTACCTATGATTTTTACATATATTTTATTGACTTTGGTCAATTTGGATTTTTTTTCTTCTAAAAATCCCAAATACAAGTATAACAAAGCCTAATCTTATTGAAATACATTTTCATCCTTATCTTTTACATTTGAAAGCTCTGTATTCCTAAAAAAATATATATATCTTTTTAAAAGTTGATCTTTGTGATTTTTGTCAAACATTTTCTTCATCGGTACATGTTTGCATTTGGTAATTATGATTGCCGCAATCAGATAGATGACTCATTGCAAAATAGGGAAAAATCGACAACACTGCATTTCAAATTGAAGACAACATTGGTCACCTAGCTAATCAGCCATTGGTTTTGAGTGGCTTTTAAAGATAGATGGTTAAGATGATGTTTCAGTCTTAAAAACAGATACATTTTTAAAATTTGTTTATGTTATAGAAAATACTATTCGGAAATGACGTGCAAAAACTAAAAATAAAAACTGTCAAACTATATGACTTCAAGTCTCACGTTCTTTACATACTTTAAATTTGTGATATAAACTTCAAAACTAATTTGACTTTGAAGAAGGCAGATCAAACTTAAAACTTGTGTTAAGTTTGGATTTTATTTTTCTTGTAGCAAGTTTACGGTTATCGTCTAAAATTGGAGTTCCTTTGTCCCATTCTTGCACAATAAATTTCAAAACTATCACATTTAAAGTCTATGCATCAGATATTAGCATAATTTCGCAAAAAGTTTAGTTTTTGCGAAGAGTTTTATTGAAAATATTGTTTTTGGACATTACTTTAATATTTTTGCCATGGTTAGCCGTTCATTACCGATGTCACAGAATGGCTGTCCAATAAATTGGCCTAAGTAACATTTTTTTCCAAAAAAAAAAACGACTCAAAATGTTCAAACTGGCATTCTGATCAATGGAAATGAAAAAGTAACATCCTACTTCAAAAAATAGTTTCAGTTTCAATTTATTTTTGGCCTAAAAAAACTGGGACAGATGCCTTTTTATCAAATTGACGCCAGAGTTTTCGCTTTTTACTTGACACGTTTTATCTTGCTTATTTTGCAATGAGTCACATAGCATAATATATATAGTCTTAAAGGTTTGAGCAGACAAGAGTGTTGATTAGAGGTATGATTATAATTTTAGTAGAGTTCAGCTTTTTACTTTGCGAAAGTGGTTCAAATATGCAATTAAGCGAATGGATTAATCATCCATTAATCTTGCGAAAGACACAATATCTTGTGTTCTTCATTACATGACCATTCTTCCTAAAAAAGAATCTCTAAGTCTGTTTAAGAAACCAATATTTCATATGAATCATATAGCACAAATAAAATTTGAGAAAAAGAAAAGCTAAAAAAATAAATCAATGCGGACAAATAGAAATATAAACAGGGGCGCCAAAACAAGGGTAATGAAAACATAAATATGGTCGGCACTATTCTGTAGAAGTTAGTGTTTGGACAATAAGCAAGCAAGCGAAGAAGGCTAAAAGCAGTAGTGATGTGGTTTCTCAGAAGAATGATGAGGATATCATAGACAGAAAAAGATCCAATGAATCGGTATTGGAAGAAGCTAAACTGGGCCGATAATTAAACAAATTATTAGACGAAAGCAACTACAGTTTTTAGGACACAGTTGCTTACACAAGGGTTTAGAGAATCTTGCAATCGTTCAGAAAATAAAATGCAAATGCAATACAGGCAGAGAGAGAATAACTGTTATTGAAATTTTTAAAGTTATTTCAACAGTCTTTTAAGTCTAACTGAGAACGCATTTTTCTAAGTGGAGGACCATGTCGGTACCACGCAGGGCACCTAGAGAAGAAGTTGCTGTTAATGATTAAAAAAAAAAAAAAAAAAAAGAGAGAGTAAAAGAAGCGAAGATTGATTTATTTACCCATTTTATAAATGTGAGTATTGGAAACTGCCAGCATAATAATGATCTTCCTGAGAACATCTGAATAGAGAAATGGATCGCAAGTTCAGTAAAGCCATGTGTGCTTTACGGAGAAAAAGTGACAGTAAACAGATTTGTTAAACAAAATTTCATAATTTCTTGTCAAAATCTAAACAAATTGCAAGATAAAATAACTTAATAGAAACATCCTCAATAAAAGAGCATACAGTTGAAAGAAAATAATGATCATTTAGCTGACCTCTCGGCGTCACCCTCATATCTGATTATATATTTGTCTTCCACCTTAAGGAACATTGCCGTGTCTGGCTTGCCGAGAGCGTTCTGCATGGCACCCACAAGCTGCTCCATTTGGCACACCTTTGATGAGGGTAAAGCGACATAAAGTTAAATGAACTGAATCACCTGAATCTATTCTCGGTTTACTTGGTTTTCTACAAGGATCAGATTGATCAATATTCTAAAGAATTTTCAGGCCTCAAAAAAAGGGAACACTTAGGGAGACGATGTCAAGATAGATTTAATGCTGTATACGTTCATTTTTCTCATCTATTACACTCCAAAAGGATTATTTCATTAAAAATAAATAAATTAATTAATTTTTAAAAACTCTGAGTAGCAATGAGCTGGTAGATTAGGAGGATTTGGACTTAAGTTTGATTATGTTTATTACACTATTTTCAACTCTACAGCATCTGCCTGACTAATGTAACTTTCCACATATTTTTTTAAGGTCAGAGTGTTTCACACTTGCGCATATTTTGTGATGTTTTTGAAGTTGAATAATCGCCTTATTATCGGTGACGCGTAAGTTCATTAATTTTTAAAAGGCAATTAAATTTGCTCTCTCCTTTTATTGACAGATAA
>BLXT01007159.1:971795-983832 GCA_019648995.1 Plakobranchus ocellatus | reverse complement strand
CTTATTTTCTTACTGCTTGCCTATTCGTTTACTTTACAGGCTTTAAGTTTTTCATGTTGTTCATTCTATATCTTTTTTTGTAATCATTTTGGCCACACATTAATTACATCAAATCGTACCAGATTTGCTTTTTTGCTACTTGTTTTTTTTTTCTGTTTTCCGCAACTGATATGCATTTTCAAAGGATATTGAAGAAGACAAGTATTAAGAAAATAATAAGGAAAGAAAGTCAGACGGAGAGCCGAATAGGTACAAAAAATGTGGTATATAAGTGGATAAGCAGATAGAAGATAGTTGAAAGGATTACAGTTTAAGCCAGGCATCAATACTTTTATTTTTCTCAACCACTAAAAATAAAAAAGGCCAAGTTAATAATTTACTGTTAGGTAGCTGCAACGAACAGTAGAAAAATGGATACAATAAGGAAAGGGACATCATATTATAATTTTTCGTCCTTCTGGTCTTTTTCAATTATGTCGTAAATCAAAGCAGTTCTTAACTTTTAATTTGTGCAAACGAGAAATTCAAGCCTAACGATTTCCGCTGTGAGACATTATTTTGCCTCTTTATCCAGATTATATCCAAAGAGTAAGATAAATAGTAAACAAAATAATTTAAAAATATAAACTCATTACAATGTAGTGCAATCATTGTGCAAAGGTGTAAGCCTATTAAGGAAGCAAATGAAATAGAAAATGAATATATTGAGAGAAAGTTCAGATAACTTCCTAAAAATTTCTATTTTATTAATTCAACTTCTAAGTTGTTTTTTTTTTTTTTTTTTTTTCGTTTTTGTTTTACTTAAAAAATGGATGGGGGGTCTATGTGATATTTTATTTGTGTTCAGCAGAAATAATACCAGCTTAAAAGATTACCACTTTTTAATGCAGTTCTTTCAAGTTATGGAATTGATTAAAACAAAAGTTAGATATAGGTTATGGAAAACACATTTTAAGTACAGGAGGCTGGTGGTGTAATGAGTTGATTCCTTATCCTATTGCATTATTGCATGGAGAAAGGATCAAGTAGAAAAGATTCAGTTTGGGATTGTCAAGGCTATGGCCAACTGTCACAACATTCTTCGAACACATAAATCACCTAACGGGTTATAAATCATTACTGTTTTAATGCCTTCTTCTAGAGTTTTGCCTCTATCAAAATGTTCGATGAGAGAAATATTCTTATAAATTAAAACAAGGAAAAAAAACTGTCTTGACTCTGAATCGCTAAGAAAATGGGCGTTTAATCTATGGCTTAACTAATTGGACACGATATGAGCACTTGACAAGAGTGACAATGATCATACCAATCTATTCGCTCTCTCTTTGGATTATATTAAGGGCCATCTTACATAATGAAAGTTATCAGAGATAACTGGACCTGATAGGAACTAAGGTTAAAGTAAGTAAGATGAATCTTTGCAAACATCGACTTAATAAGGCTGATTATAAAGTGAGTCCAACCATTTGCTTTGTAAGACTGACATTGTCCTTGTTAACAAAGTCTAATAATGTACCTTTGGTCTTCATGACAATGTCATGTCGATGCAGATTAACGTACGTCTTGCCTTTGCGAAATGAAAGAAAGACTTTGAGATGTAGCTTATTATCTATAACGTCTAAGATTACAAGCATCTGATAAAGTGGATACTACTTATGATGATAAGCTTTGATATCAAACCAATAACTAAATCTTGTTTCCGAAGTGAGACGTAATTTTTTTTTAAATACTTCAAAAAAAGAAACCCAATAAATGACATTAATCGCGCATAACTGACATTAATATTTCTTCATTCATTATCATCATCATCATCATCATCGTCATCATTATCAATCATTTGGATATTTTATAATGTTTGTAGAGCCTCCTGAGTCGAAGTTTTTTTTTGTTTTTTCTTCGTATACAGCCAGTCCACATCAAGGTGATCTCAGGCTTTAAGGCCCTCCGTCAGGCCGGGGCGCCGATGGTGGGGCTTGAACCCTCGAGAGAAGGGTCTCTGCAGATCTTAGGGCGGGTCACCCTACGTCGAAGACTTTCCCGTTTATGTCATCATAATTATTACCCATACAAGAGATGCCATGATCTTCTGCGTTTTTAATTGGGCCAAGAAATGATGTTTTGTACCAAGATATGAATTTTCTCGGGTAATAAAAGACTTTTTGCGCCGAGTTCAATCATAAGTAAAGAACTATTTTCTTACAAAAAACTTTAAACGTCGCTTTCCTTGTCATTCTTATTTGTGTATTAATCCACACTCTTCCATTAACAAAAAGTTTTTTTGTGTGTCAATGTCATTCATTAGAAATGAATTCTCTTTTATGAAGTATGAGGGCAAAAGAAGTCCACAGGTGAATTCTAATCTCTTTTCGAGAGGCCTGTAAATTTATTTCACTATTCGCCCAGTTCAAGTCCTATTGGTGAATTATTATCAAATTTGTCGGCAAGAGTAATGTCCGAAAATCCTTTACGACTATTCAAGTATCCTACTAGATCTAGCAGGATGATTTTATATTTAATTGATTTTTTAAGCAAAATACCATCAAACATTATTTAACGTCACATCCAGCACATGCAAGAGTGGGTCATCCCACATTGTAGAATGTTTCAGATTATGAAGGTAAAAACTTTGAGCAATAGTGTGTAACTCATATGAAGTACTCCATTAAGTGATTTCTACAAAGATTGAAAATGCACATAATTTATGGTTTATCTCACGTTTTTTTTTCGTCAAATAAAATTATCAAAATGGAAAAAAAAAAACCAGGAGCTTTAATTAAGCAATAATTTAAAATTTCAAATCTTCAAAAATTATTATTGACACGATTCTTTGAGGCTCCAATAGGAAGATGTTAGAAAGAATAAAGTTCCAAGAGCAAGACACTGCAAGCCTCCTCCGTCGTCATTTTGAAAGTGAGATGGACTGCTACTTCAAGTGTACCTATAAAATAACGGCTTAATAATACTCGTAACCGACGCATTTAGATTGAGTAGTATGAAACGGGGTTTATTATGGACATCAGATTGAAGATTTCTCCAAATTGTAGGATGGCCCACTCTAGCAATACGCCGACCAAAGGTTAACTCCCTTACCTTATTTTTGGGGGTTATCATTTCAAATAATGCATGGTAAAAAAAGAAAAGCCCACAATGAAAAATCGCACTCTCGAAAACAAATAAATAAGTAGAAGGATCTTGAAGATGCTCTGATAGGTGAAGGAATGAAATTAATAGAATAAAACATGCAAGCACCATCTAAAAACCTCTTTACATTATTTACCGTAATTTATTTGTAAAAAGCTTTTAAGGCGAAACGTGCTAACGAATACTTTGTGTTGTTCGAATTTGTTAAAGTGAGGTTTAAGCTGGTGGTAATACTATTTTGAGATGAAGTAATGTAAACAGATAGAAGCTATAATTCAGATATGCTTTTTCCCAACCTAGAGAAAAGTAAAATAAACAGCGTCTGTAAATTATATTTTTATCAGTAAAAGGAAGTATATAAATAATTTTACGCTGGCCTGATAGACAAAATTAAATTAATCGGCGTTTGTAAATAATATTTTTAAGAGTAAAAACAACTATTATAAATAATATTGCGCTGGCCTAAAAACCTAAGAGTTGATATTGCCATCAAGGAGAAGTTTAATACATTAGCTTAATTCCTATTTTTCTGTACACGAAACAAAGCAGTAAAAGGTCTTATTTGTTTAATTAATTCATTATTATTATTATTGAGAAAAAATATACGATTATCGGAAAACTAATGATTCTGACGTCAACTATAATATTCTAAGACTGCGGTCACTGAGGAATTCCGAAACAATTCCATCAAATAATTATAAACCTCTTTTTAAGAGACTCGAAAACAATAACTAAACATTTATTGCTAAATGTTTATATTCAATAATCATGAACTTCTTTTTACGAAACCGTCGAGAATAACACGGGATAAGTACAAGGCAAAAGGACAACGGTGTCGATTAAAAGGAAAGTTATTTTAAAATATCTTAGGCAGATAGTTACATCAGTTTTAAATAAATCGTTCTACAGCGTTAATTAGAGACATCATAAAAAATAAGATAACTGTAGCTTCTTATTGAACATCTGAGGCCTAAAATAAATGGAGGTGGTCAGAAGATTTTAAAGTCTTTTCCGAAAAGAGCGAAACGTTGTTTAAATTAATGACATTTCAGTGCAGCACTTTTTTTAAAAGAGGAGAACGTGAACATCAGTAAAAGTATTAGTGAGCTTCAGATCAATGGAAATCTTCGCGCTATTTAAGAGCTGTTCAGCATAATGCAACCGAAATTTATGTATCTACAACCATATATATTTCTCACGTAAGAGCAGCTTTATGTGCTGTGTTATTGATCAAGCGGCAAAAAAAAATAAATAAATAAATAAAAAGAATACGATATGGCCTGCAGTGTATAAAATCTAATTTAAAAAAAAATAGTGATTCTATTCAAGCAATAACGTTTATTTTTGTGCATTAATATTACTTAAAATATGCAATACGGATATTCTTTTTTTTTTTTTTTTTTTTACATATTTGTTTTTGTTTAAGACATGGAATTTTGCTTCTTCATGTGTTGTTCTTTTTCTTTTGGTGTGAACTAGGTTATCTGTACAGTCTCTGTTTCCGTGACTGTTAATTTTCAAAGGAAATATATTCTACATTTTTTCCTTAAGAGACAAAAAGGGAGGAGGGGTAGGGGGAGGGGGGGTTAACAGGTAGCACATTATTGCATGTTAAATCGACTCTGTAGTTATCTTTTTTAGGCAATCGAAATATTTCCTTAACTTAACAGACAAATCATTTTATTCGGCTGCTTCACAGAACCGAACTAACCTAGTTGTCCTTTTGTGTTCGCAATATGTACACTATTCGATTCATATTTAGAATTTAATAGCTTTATGGCTTAGTGCTGATGAAAGGGAGCAAAAGATGTAGTGACTATACGTGATGGCATTAAGAGCAAAATTTAATGGTAAAACTTATGTATGTTTCAACATTATACATAAAGTACAACTACAATTATCATACTTTTTTAACAAATACATGGAAGGCCAGAGTAAACGACGGTAACCGATGCTTTTAGACAGTATGAACACTATGACACGGAGTCTATTCATAGACATCATAAAACCAAAGTTTTATGCTCAAATCATAAAATTATAAGTTTCATAAGGTTTAAGAATGACCGAACGCTCGAGTAAACATAATAAAACTAGAGACGCGAGGGGAGAGAAGGAAATCGCGGAAACGAAGAGGTTTGTGTGTGGTGGGTGTGTGGTGGATGGATGTATCAAAGCGATAATGATATGAAACACCGGCTTTACAGATTGTGCCACAGGTGGGAAAAAAAAAGGTCTTATATAGAATGCGGATGTGCCACTCCCTGTTTATTTTACTGTATCGCTCTTGAATAGCCTAAATGATTTTAAAGAGAAATAAATGTACCTTCCCGCCCCTTTTTTCCCAAAGAAAATAATCAACATAATACTCAAATAAAAAAAAAATCTAACAATCAATACCAGCTTTGCAGTTTATCAACATTATGAATTCGTTGGAAGGCGCAAACAAAGCTTGACATTTGCTATAATTATAGCATTATGATGCCGATGGCCTTTACAGCTACTAGATCTACCGAGTTTTGTTATCTGGGCCCCTCTACCAGACGCAATTTAAAAAAAAAGAGCATGAGCACAAGAGGGCAGATAATAGGGCTAGCGTGCAAGACACTCACGCGTAGTGAAAACCTCCCGGAGCAAAAGAAAATAAAGAATAGAGGCAGGCCAGAAAAGCTAATTATAAAGAGGACCGACGTGAGGCAGAAAAGACTAGGATCTACAATGAGAGTAGTGCGAAAGCCAACGAGCTTGAAACAATGATAATAAAACACATAAAGAATATTGCATGAGATTAAAAAAAAGGAAGTAGATGTAGAAAAAAAATGTCGGACACAGCCACTTACTTAATCATCATCAAGCTTAGACCTACAATTAATAATGTAAGAGCAAACGCTCAGGCAAACTAAACTACTGACACACAGACTCACAAAGCAGTCATAGAAGAGGCAAACAGACAGACAGGTATAATCATAGACAGACTAGCTTTGTAAGTGATAGAGTCGGTAGACTACTTTGTTGATCTCACAATTTTGGCACCCAGTGAGGGCGGTTTGGGAGGGAAATCAATAGTTCAGGGCTCGATAGGCTTTTAAAAGCCAACCTCAGCGTTAGCTACGAGCCATCTAAAACAAGTCAGAAACACTGTTGCAATTCGTCTCTAAAAGACAGAGGGAGAAAATAAGCTTATTACTATCCTATAATATTGCACTGTTGAATGAACTGTTTGCGACCTTCAATGTGTTATCGTTTGTCATTTAAATGCAGCCCACGATATACCAAAGACGTTTCATGTTACTTTTTTTACGATACACCAAATAATTTTCGACTCACATAAAATTTTTGTCACGAAATAGGCCAATACTAGTTGACAACTAGATTATTTCGACATCACTCATTTGGTGTTAACGAGAGCAACGTCTAATGGAAAAATGACATTACAAAAATTATAAATCATTAATCATCTCAATTTCAATCTCCGTGCTTTTGATGGCTTTGTATCGTGTCTATTGGTAAAGGTAGATCTGATGTACCTTGCTTCAATCCTTCATTGTTGATAAGGAGACTTCATTAGCGAAAGCACAGGATAAAAACGACTTAACTGGAACGCCATAGGCTTGCTGTGACAGGAACAACAACAAAAAAAAAAAAACCAGCCAAAACAAACCTACGCGGTTTGATACAATAAGCTTAATGCATCCAGGAAGAAATTCCAGCGATGAAGTCTTTTTTCAATGACCCTAACATGGTTTATCACGTGGTTTAGCCGAAATGGGGCACACATGTAAACAAAGCCGAATTTCCGTTAGATCTAGACTTATAATCTGTATAGAGTTCGGAGTCTTTTCATTATTGAGCCTTATTAAACATTTCAAGGAAGCAGAAAGGTTTTTTAAGCTAGTGTTTTGACTTTTTTTCTGAACTTACACACGGGGAGAATGGGTCTCCAATTTAAAAAGACACAAGAACTGAAAATGTGTCGGCCGCAAAAAAAAGTGCTGTAACTGACAGCGCCATCCAAATCATGTTTCTGGCTCCTAGATACTCATAAACATAAATTAATGCCGGTTAATCGCAAATATCTTTAGTCTCGATCGGACGATAAATAGTGGAGAAAAAAACCTAAAGTTTTCGGGAAAAAAAGCAAAATATGAGCATTTTTATCGAAATACCGACATTAAAATTAGCTGGTTCGAAAAATCATTCAAATTTCTTTTTAATGTACAAAAACTTGTTTACGGGATCGCCACGGTGTAAATTTAACAGACGAAAGAAAACAACGACCTTGACGTTTCCTTGCTATTTCAGTCTCGTCCTGAACCTGTTTAATTGTTGCAATGGTGAATCTAGCTGACGATAAACTTGAGTAAGCGATGTAGTCTTTTGCCTACTCACAACTCATAATGGATACATTGATGAACAAACCTTCAGTAATAAATAAGTTTATGCTTTTAGAATTATTTGTATGTTACGGAAAAACTTATGGGATAATCGGGGACAGGCCCACCTACTTCTAGATCTACCTTCACAAGATACCGTCGAAATCAAGCGGCAGTAGGTCAAATTTTTTTGTAAAGAGTACTAATTTCGCACAAAATATACACAATTTAACGCCCACGACCTCTTCATATCGTTGGTAGCACATGAAGGTAGATCGAGAAGTCGGTGGGCTTATCCCCTGATTATCTCGACTTATTTTGGGTCTAAATGTAACGCAAATACACTGGGAAGACAGTCCGATTAATGGCTATTGTTTACATCCACGCCCCATTAACGTGTTGATGAAACTGCGACACAATCCAAGGTCGTGACCAAATAAATATTCCAAAAAGCCTGTGAATTTTTCCGCTTGAGTGACATTAGCTTATTGGATTCAGAGGGAGCGAGAGAAAGAGAGAGAGAGAGAGAGAGAGAGAGAGAGAGAAAGAGAGAGAGAGGATGGGAGAGGGAGCTAGGCAAACAAAAAAAAAACCCCATAAACCATACTATACTGGGAGGCAGCTGCTACACAAAAGGATAAATTCTACGAAAGTAACAGTTCAGAGATAAAGTTTAGGTTAAAGATGGTAGCATGTAAAAGCAGAAAGAGAGAGAGAGAGGGGGGGGGGGGGGGNNAAGACAGAGAGAGAGAGAGAGAGACAGAGAGAGAGAGAGAGAGAGAGAGAGAACAAACAACATATCGCACTAGAAGATGGGTTCTATAAAAAGGATGAAACAGATTCTATGAAAATAACAGATAAGCTCCAAAGTTTAGAGGAGAGACAACGAAAGAAACGAAAGAGAGAGAGAGAGAGAGAGAGAAAGAGAGAGAGAGAGAGAGAGAGAGAGAGAGAGAGAGAACAGACAGCAAATCGTACTAGAAGCCGGGTGCTGTACAAAGGATAAAACAGATTCTGTGAAAATAACAGGTCAGCTCCAAAGTTTAGAGAAAAGGCAACGAAAGAAAAGACGACAGACAGAGAGAGACAGAGAGAGAGAGAGACAGAGAGATAGAGAGAGAGAAAGGATGAGAGAGACGGCAAGAATAAAGAGAGACAGACAGATAGAGAGCAGACAGACAGTCAAACAGAGAGAGAGAGAGAGAGAGAGAGAGAGAGAGAGAGAGAATACAAACCATACTTATAGACGTGTGAAGGTTAGAAAGAGATTCTAGAATAAATAACAGATCAGCTACATAACATAGTCTAGCAAAAACTGGGTTAAGGTTAAAAAAGAAAACAGGGAACGCGAGAGGGAGAAAGAGAGGACGGGAGGGCGGGGAAGTACAATAAACAGACACGTTAAAACATACTGGAAGGCGGCTGCTACACAAAAGATAAGACAGGTACAATGGAAATAACAGATCAGAGACATAGTTTACCACACATCTTTTAAATATAAAAAAAGAGAAAACGAGAAAGACACAGAGAGAGTGGAGAGAGAGAATGACAGAGTGTGTTCTTTTTGCATAAAGTCTGTCCGCAACAAAGTGATCTCAGGCTTTTAAGCGTTTTATCAAGCCACGCAAGGCTCAAGCCCACGACATAGGATCCCTGCAGATCAAGGGCGGATTTGCTATCCACTGTGTACCAACGCCAAGAAAGAGAGAGAGAGAAAGAGAGAGAGAGAGAGAGAGAGAGAGAGAGAGAGAGTGAGAAGGAATTTTATAAATCTAGTAAGATTGCCTGAGCTGATATTGCCATACATTATTTAAATGTTAGCAAAGAAGATCATCGCCAAACATTTAACTCTTTATTATATGATTTATTTCGCCATGTAATTTAGTGTTAATCTTTCTTTTGTGCTTTATATAAATAATGTCTTGTATATTTGACCTTTCAGAGAAAGGAAGAATTTTATTTAAGTGGAAAAGCTAATCCTATTCTCCTCTTATCTTTCTCCAACATTCTTCTATACCCATCCAAGCTAAAGTTTACGGCATAAAATATTGTTACAATGGAATTCGCTAGATCTACCAATTAAATATTGAAATCCAGCTAAAGCTTACGGCGTACAATTGAATTCGGTAGATCTACCAATTGAATATTGAAAGTATTTGGAAAAAATTTCTTGATGATATTATGGGGTATAAGAAGAAGAAGAAGAAGAAGAAGAAGAAGAAGAAGAAGAAGAAGAAGAAGAAGAAGAAGAAGAAGAAGAAGAAGAAGAGGAAGAGGAAGAGGAAGGGGAAGGGGAAGGGGAAGAGGATGGGGAAGAAGAAGAAGAAGAAGAAGAAGAAGAAGAAGAAGAAGAAGAAGAAGAAGAAGAAGAAGAAGAAGAAGAAGGATGAGGAGGAGAAGAAACAGAAGGAGGATGAGGAGGGAGATGAGGAGGAAAAGGGAGCGGACGAAGAGAAAGAGGAGGAGGGGAGGGATAGTAGGTGGAGGAGGAGAAAAAGGAGAAGGAAAGGGAGAATGATACACTTATTATTGTCTCACCTTTCCCAGTGTACAAGACGAAACTTATCCATGAAAAAATGGTAATCCATGCCGGGCATTCCATGACAATATTTCCAAAAATCATAAGAAATACGTGTTGATGATGAAAAAATGGAATTCTATATCAGTGTCAATTCCGATACTCCGCTCCTGTAATGGAAAAAAAATAGGATACATCTTTAAGACGTGAGAGGCAAAATGGTATGCTTACTATCTATACTTCAATCGTTTTTCTCTCTTTTTGAGCAATGCACTGGAATAATAGTTCAAATCATTTAAATTAGAGATCATCATAAAAGATTCTTTCAGAGGCGGTATCACTTTAAACCAACTGTTTCGAGAGACTTGGAGGCTGCCACTCCTCGTCCATTGATTGTATACTGTAAGTGGTGTTTCATTAAATTAAGTACAGTATGTGAATAGATCGTGTGACAGACCACGCAATGCGTCAATCGATGTATCCTGCTTGTCATAATCACCGTATCCATTGTTAGCCCTTACGCATTAAGCGTTGCTATGGCATCATTGGAAGTAGAGGCAAGGCTTCAGAATATGATCCCCTCCTCTAAGCCATATCGCTGTGCAAAATAACCTCATATATGCTGACATGCACCGTGATCTGTAATAAAGCCCATTTCTATAAATCACACTATCAGATTCGCATGCGATAAACATACAGTGAGCAGGGAGACCATTTCTTAAGGACAACTTGTGTGCTTGATTTGATAGTGTGTCGGCTGACGTTATTGATTTTCGGTTATGGCCCTTTTTTTTTTTTTTTTTTTTTTGTTATCATTCTAGAAAACGACGGAGAACAAGTGAAAAGTCCTTTATCCTTATTTTAACATAAACAATATAAAATTCTACATGTTTTTGTACATATCAAAGTCTAAATTAATTGGTACTTGCTTTAAACGCAAGACTTTTTTCTGTAAAATTCAAAATAGTTGCCAGGAAGAAAACTCTACGAGCATAACGAAAGCTTAATTTACTATCCTTTTACGAAATACCAAAGACTTAGATGGTTGAGAAAAGTCTAGTCATTTCTTATGTTATTCCTTCAGCGCAAAAAAAAAAAATCACCTTTTCAAGCAAAGATCATAAGCATTGTGTAGTATGGATGTCAATATCGAGATGGTATTACTACCTTGTGCTATCATGTAAACATGGCAATTATTTTATGCCAATTTTTTAATCCTATCAATCAACTATGATGAGCTAAAACGTAAGCCTACCTAAAAAAAAGTACATGACTTTAATGAGATGGGGAAAAGTTCTTGAGCAAAGACAAATGTGATGGAGAAATTTAAGGTCGGATTTTCTGTAAGACTTACAAGTAATGATCCGGACAGAAGCTAAACGCATAAAGAGTATCTTAACAATTTTAGGGATACTTAAATTATTAGAGCAAGCGGTTGACAAATCAATTGAACTGTTTTGATTATTCAAGCAAGATAATTATTGCATGAACAATATAGTTCAAGAAGGATACTAGAAGGGCTTATACCCTTTGTATATAAATTCTATTTTTTTCACACAAAACAATCACATCCTTATATCAATAAAAATTATTTCTAAAGTAGTAAAAATAACTTTCAAACAACATTCAGAGCTCCATGACAATTACACGCAAAATAGCTTAAGTCTTTCAATTTGCAGATGCGCAACTTTGCTGGTTGCAGTGTAAGGTTTTCTTTACTAATGTACCAGAGGGATTTGATAAAAGCAGGAAGCAGCAAGAGCAGAGCAAGCAAGCAGCGCAGCGCACACTTCATCAACTAGATTACTCATGCTCTCACCAAGCGACATGTACTCACACACACACATACTCACACACACACATATACCTTCTATGTCACACGTCGATCTTAGTGCATAATAGCTCAAAAACTTATCGTTGACCCAGGATCTGAAACCACTTGACTCTTCCACACCCACTTCCTTTACAACAATTATATTACATTGTGATCGCGTAATTTATGTTTCAG
>BLXT01007159.1:880334-891906 GCA_019648995.1 Plakobranchus ocellatus | reverse complement strand
TTTTTTTTTTTTTACATATGAACTGAGTGTTAAGGTTTCAACTTATATCACTTAAATATCGGCATTGACCGTCGTCGCCTGTTTACCGACATGCCAATTTTAGTACCACGACAGCAAAGTGTCAATATGAATACATGTAATACACGAATCTTCCGCATTAAGCAAGGCTGACATTGAACGACTTTTGGGCGCGCATTGCCACGACCTTGTGGAGGCAAATCGTGCCATTTTGATGGCACGCACTGGGAGGCTTTCGCATTGGCCACAATGAGTTCACGAACTTTTCACGCCTAGGTTATGAATGCTCGACCGCATTGACACGAAGTTGCACGACGTATTGCACACCATTGATGCATTTTTTGCGTTCAGCTTCCGCATTTTCCGCATTGACCCGACGAGTTTGCTCACTTTAGACGTCATCGTGGCGATATGCACCCGATTTGGGCAGGTCATATAAATGGGACTCTTTTAATCCTTACTCCTTGCATCATTTTCGCATTGCCTCTGGAAAAGTCAACTCCACGTCGAAGAAAGACACCAAGAAAAGTGTGTTCAGGGCGGTCAGTATGACAAGCCATTGGCACATCGGTGCGCATACTCCCGCACTCTTCAAGACAACTCTAATAATAGTTTGCGTACAGCTTACGAACTGGTCATGAAAAAATTTTTCTTGCCAAAATTTTGAACGTTTCAAAACTTTCGTCCCGACATCACGACCGAGTTCGTGGCATTGCGAGCCCAAAAGTCATGCAAATGTCAACCTTGCTTTAGCCTTCCTGCACCAAGAATAAGTGTATGCAGATAGGTGTTCGGCTGTTCTAATTTGACCAGTTCTACTGCTATAGACCTTTCTTTAATCTGTTCATCCTCTCCAACTCTCTTATTTTGACCAGCTTTGATTCATTTTTCTCTATAGTTTGGTTTTCCGTAACATATTCGAAGATAGATATTCATTATTTCGTAAACAAAAAGCAAGCAATTGCCAAGATACATTATATCTATACAAACAAAATGAAAAGAAATATAGAAAAGTAACGCTTCATTTTACAGCCTCACCAGTTACACATTACAGAAGGCAATGATATAAAAAAAAACTGCAATGTCACATGATGTCATCATTATTTCCTGCAGTGTCTAACTCGTGCGACTATAGGTTGAAGAGAAATGTTTCAAAGTACATGTGCTATTGTTTCATTTTGTAAGAATATACTTTCTTGTCGGCAACTGGTTTCTTCTTCATTACTTTATACTTATGATTCGATTGCCCTTGCCTCCTATGGTTCTTTGATATTATATGGTTTGCATTTCTTCCTGGGTGGGGAGATGATCTAAGACAGTAGGCATATAATCTAGGACAAACCCTTCTCTCCAAAGATGGCACAGTGGGTGGCGAAATCGTCCTGAGATCTTCAGGGACCCTTCTGTCGAGAGTTCGATCCTTGTCACCAGCGCCCTGGCCTGACGGAAAATCTGAAGGCCTGAGATAACCTTGTTGTGGACTGGCTATCATAATCGACACCCAAGTCTTGAGAGTATTTTCGTTTTGTCACCTTACCCTCTGCATAACGCTGTGCTAACTTTTTTAGTATTGTTCTTACTGGTCTATTCGATATGCAAGAGGAGAGATAAAGCCACGAAGAAGATCACAACAAGTAAGTGAAGACGACAAAATTAAATATTGAGTTTAATTGTTATCAAATGGGGCATAAACCGGCAATGTGAGATATACACAATTTTTTTTCAGCGAGGTTTTATAATGGTGCGATGAATCACATCGATCTAACAGTATAGAGGAAAGAACTGAAGTATTTGATTTTTATTAAATAGATACAATAACAACCAAGCTGGACAAGTCAATCTAAATGTTTTGCCAAAGGAAGAGGAAGATGCATATTTATAAAGTTGAAAATATGAGATTTCGAAATGCAATTCTACAGTTTAGTATCTGCTTTTGATTCCTTTTTGTAATCAGTACAGTGAAAACGAGGAGAGCGGTGGCTCATCTAGTAGGGCAGTTGGCTACCAAGTCGGAGGTCCGAGGTTCGAATCCCAGTCCGGGCCAAGTCAATTTTCTATTGCTCCTCTCTGTCCACCCAGCACTTAATGGGTAGCTAATTCTCTTAAGACCCGGCGAAAGTAAAGGCGGCGAGGAAAGCAATGGTAAATTGCCTCATAATGCTGTATTCAAAGACAATCAGGACCCTATTCCTGGTTCCCCAACGCTTGGACTAAGTGTGGGACCCACTTTACTTTTTTTTCACGGTGAAAATAGTGTTTTTTGCTATGCATGGGGGTCCCCTTGTGAAATTTTGGCAATGTAACAATTCTTAATACTGAAAAGCATTGATTTGCCAAATATATTGTTTTATTTAGCCCTATTTTGGGATGTCAATTGATAGAAGTGGCTTTCAATTAAGTCGATAAGAATCGGATAAAGATTGTACCTTCATTTTTCCTGTAACGAATCACTCAAAATAGCATGTTTATAAAGTTATGTTCCAAAGCTTACAAAAATAAAAAAACAGCTCTATGAGCACTTGAAAATCGTTCATCATCAAGATATGGGGATTTACAATGACGAGGAAGAAGTACTGAATAAGATGAATCAATGTTTGATGATGATTAGTGGTCGTGGTAGCAGTAGTAGTGGTAGTGATGGTGGTGCTTGTCGTCGTATTGTATCAACAGATGAAATGCTATAGGGCTGCAGATGTATTGTAGAGAATGTAACGATTTTTTTTACAGCGTTAGATCAAAATTTATGATGATGAATGCGACCGACGACAGTTATCTTTATGATGTGAATGTTTTTGATGCGTATTCTCTTTTAGGTGCCTTGTCTGGAACAGACATTAGCGATTATGTTTCTTTACTCAAACCTATTCTCGATTAACTTTACCTTAACCTCATGATGACGATGATGCTGATAAAAATGAGTATGTTGATTTTGATTCAATGAAGACGATGATGATGATTTTAATCGTCACAATCATGCCACATTTCGATGATAATTTTCATACTTTTAGGCCTGTGAGTGATTTGTGCGAAATGAATATGCTTTCATTTTCAAACTATTTGAACGTCGTGAAGTACATCGTAGTTGCTAACTGGAAGTCCCCGATTGTGCTCCAGAAACAGGTCGTGCTGAAAGAACCTTGTGCGCATAGTCGAATCCTTGGCACTCAAGCCAGACAACTGGCGTCCCTTTCCGTTGTATCGAAAATGGCCTGACGCGCTGGCTGGCGCTGCACTTTCGTCCCTGCTGTTTCCCGTAGTGCTTTGGTAACGCTTGTCGCGCCCAGTCTCGTCTTGTTTGATTCTAGTGGATCCTAATCGAGATATCTGCTGCTTGAGGCGGACCAGATGGTAGTCGAAGATGTTCTCTAGTTGTGGGAAATGACCTGGGGTTATCTGGCGCGATTCCCAAGCCATGGGCCACTGTGAAGATTAGCCATTTAGCGTTTAGATGTTAAATTCATGAGTGCATTTTTTATTTATGAACTTAAACTGCTGTGATTAAGAAAAAGGGTCTGTCAAGCTATGGTATTCTATATTTCTTGAGGTAGTAGATGAAAGGGTCTTCTTTAAAAAAAAAAAGATATATTTTAGATTTTGTAAAAACAGAGTTAAGTAAGGAAATCAGTAGATCCACATAGAGATAAGAACAATCTTGTCTATAGCAATTGTCAGCTAACTTAGTGTAATTCCAATTTCAGCGATTATAAAATTTCTTATACATTCGTCATTAAAAAAATTGTCTTTTTTGCGCAATTTTAAGCAAAATAGGCCTGTATCCAGAATGCTAATGGTGCTGCCAAATAATTAATCTTAGGAGCGTATTTCTTATAGTGTTTAAATGAATATGATTTAGATATGATAAAGCCAATACTCTACCGGAAAATATTGTTGCAAAAGTTAACCCCCNNCCCCCCCCCCCTCCCCCCTTAAAAAAAAGTACAGGAACCATTAAAAAAAAACAAAAAAAAAAACAAAAAAAACTAACTAGATGGGTTAGAAAATAATTGACAAAAGTTATAGAATTGCATCTTACTCTACATTTTTCATTTCGCCAATTAATACTTTAAAAATTACTTTCAAGTTATTTATTTACCTGGCTATAGCTACCAAAATTGTTTCTATAGTCTGATCGCATATTCCCACGCAGGCAAAATAGATCAGTTTTGTCAGATGAAACGGCAGTAAGGCTCGCGTCGTGAAAATCATCGTCATCATCATCGTCTTCGACGTAATCAGGCGGTGGTTCTAAATTTTGGTGCTTGTAAATTTCTTGTACAACGAACCTGTACAAAACGACAATCAGCCAGATTGTAAATACAAAAAAGTTAAAAAAGCCAAATGAATAAAAAAATTTTCAAGATTAAAACAATTTCAGGAGGATTTGCTTAAACAAAGATGATTTTCTATTGACATTTTAACAGAGATTATCATTTGTTATTGCGATAATATAAAAAAAAAGGTTTATGATCGAGAAGTCTGTTGTAAATAATATTGTGTGGCTGCTCAAGTCTATCCTGTATTATTGTTACTAACTAAGAACATTTTCCTTAATTTCTCTCGAGCAACCTTTGTTAATTTTGATTTTTAAACAGAGCGAAAATACTATCGTTCCTTCAACCTTATAATTTCCAGTTTTCAATCCCTTGATAGCATATGTTTTTGCAGAACAAATATCATCGCAAGTCGAATCTGATAAAAAAAAATAGCACGCATCTGCTATTCCTTTCTAGCTCTTCAGTAAGCCCTAACAATGCATCTTACTTCTTGACCACGAACCTCCTTACCGAGCAAACTCTGCCTCTGAGTGATCTCCGAAAAACCAGTCAATGCGTGTGCTTGACATTAGATGTAGGAATGTTCCCCACCGGTGTATAAGCATTCCCACAAACTGAAATAGACAAGAGAGAGACAGAGACAGAGAGAGATAGAGAGAAGGAGAGAGAGAGAGGAAAAGAAAGAGATTTTTATTTTATGATAATTGTAAAATTTGCTTGCAAATCTCAAGAACATTGTTATTTTACGATATTAGTAAGGAACAAAGACTATAATCATAAGCGCAAACCAGCACAGTAAAAAGGTTACTTCAAGTGTGTCAGCAAGACCCTGAGAGTTAAAGTTACAATATGAAGGATACAGATGCTTTTCCAAAACACAATTATCAACGCATCGACAAATGACATCAAATTTATTTTTTTCAACCTTTCAAGACATATAACACTATACTTACGTCAAAATCCTCTTGTTTTATTACAACGATTTCCAGAAAAAAAAATATGCATCAAAGAAGAAGATTTTATTTTGATTTTATCTATCTTTGCAATTGCTATTGGCGGACAACTTATAGCCAAGAAACATTGAATATTAGCAGAGATTTCAATGACGACATAGAAATAAGGCAATTAAAAGAGAATGAAATGGAAGAATAATAAGTGAATTTAATGTTTGCTTATAACACGTAAGCTTCTCGATTTAACTATAACAGAGCTTGTTGAAAGAGATTATAGGGGTCTGCAAAAAGTTTGAGGCTGCATTGCTGAATAACAGCAAACCATATGAAAGTGTATATGGACATGATAGACTAGATCATTCATAAACAAAAAGACCCAAAACTTTCAAGTCAGAAATTTCCAAATGGCAGATGACTAATGATAATGATTTCTGCAGCGGAAGTCGGGGCTGTTTAATTCGTGGGAGTAAGAACAATGGTCATATTTTTTAAGGATGAAAAGCCATTTTCTAACACTAGTACAAGCAATAAACTGATCTATTTATAGCATATTATAGACTCGTATTCAATATCTGAACCATTCCCCATTGAGAGACAGAGGCAGACGGGGAATCAGGCAGACATATAAGCATATACATATATAGAGAGAAAGAAAAATAAGAGAAAAAATTGAGATGGAAAGAGCGGGATTTCTTAAACATTTGATCCCTATATGATTATGGATTTACTCAAGCAATTTATATTTCACGCAGTTTCGTTGCCTATTGACCAAAAAAATTGTTATGAATATAACTAAAAACAAAGAAACCAGGAATTCTTGTCAATAAACGTAAAGATGGCCACTTGACTGATAGTTTGTAAAGTTCTTTAAACGACATGTCATCGTATACACTTATTCATAAGCTGTATCATAGCAAAGTCCTGTATGTTTTTTTTAATACTATTGCTCTTATTCCACCCACTTTTCACACCCTTCTTAACTCAGTTATTTTTATTGAGTGAGACAAAGCCACGATCGTAAAGCCACCTTTGTAGACACTCAGCGCTCTATATTGTTGCTCACCTGTACTGCGATCACAATAGCAAAGATTGCAAGAAACACGACAGACATAGGCTCGTACTTCTGAGCAATGTAAAAATCTTTCAGTCGATCCTCAGCTGATTGTAGCTGCAAGGCAATCACCGTCCACAGAAAGTTGAGTAAGATGTACACAAATAAAACATTGTTCCGAGAATCCTTAAGATCCCTAGTGATCTTTTCTTTTGCTTCTTTATCCTCCTTTAATGGGTGGAGGTATTTTCTCAATATGAATGTCCAAAATTCCTTCTCAGATTGATCTAAAGTCTCCTCGGGTCCATCTCCAACTGCTGAAAGCTGCAGCGAGAACTGATTCAACCCAGTTCCCTCGGTTTGCTGTCTTGCCACCCCGAAAGGCATGCTCATGGTCTTTTCAGCGTGTTTCCTCTGACAGAAAATTGATAAGTTTCCATCGATAATAATCATTTGAGCATTCAAGTTGACAATATTTGATTCATTTGTTTCTGAACAACTAAAAAGGCTTTACTATTTGAATCAAGAATTGACTAGGCTGATCCTAGTTACACAAACTCAACAGAACGTATCTAAAGGGGACGAGATTGCCCTATCTATTTGATATTTTTTAAAAGCTTGTCCAACAGTTATAGCTAAATTCCTGTCATCCTCTATTGTATCCTCTGAGAAGCATTGGACCCACCCATTTAATCCATTTACACTTCATTCCAAAAATTCAACTAAGGGCATAGAGATGTATACTCCTTTTTAAATCAACCAAGCATTAAGGACACAATCTAATATTTTTGGGGAGCACCTAGCCACCATGACTACGTCTACCTAGACACTTCGATTTTTTTATTTCTTTGACCGTTTTTTTTTTTTTGTTTTTGTTTTTTTGTTTTGCGCCAAAAGGGACTTTGGTAACACTCTGCAGGTATGATACTCACGTCACACTGAACATTTTCAGAGCAATAGCACTGCTCTGCCACATCTTGCTTGAGTCCCCAAACTGTTGAAACAAGCTCACAAACCTCTTCTGCGACGTTCTTCAAACCTTTGATCCTCAAAATATTCCAAGATTTTCTTTTATTCTTGTGACTCTTCGTCGGCGCCATCTCTTCGGCTGTGACGTCTTTGGTCAGTTCGCGGGTGCCCCATGTGACGTTGTTTAGATTACACAGGTAGAACACAGTCAGCAGAACGAAAGTTGTCGGGATCACCAAGAAATAGATTGCTCCAAAAATGAGGCAATGGAATTCCTGTATGCGGTAGAATAAAAAGGCTTAGACGACACAAAGAAAACAATTATTGTCCTATGTTAAATCAAGTTATTAAAAATGTTGTGAAAGTGGAGGTTAACAAGAAAAAGAAGAGAGGGTTCACCAAAATGAAATCAGAGGTTGATATTGTATTTAGTAATCTTTTTAGGTTTAATTGTTGCATACTTCCTTCTGCTTTCTTAACATATTTTAAGTCTTTCTGGAGCAGCAGAAAGCTAAAGTAAAATGATACTTCAATTATCAACATGCTTATTTCATTTTGTCACATGTTGGTTTGTAGTTATTGTTTCATTTTGTTCCTTTCTTTACTAAAAAATATCTGGACAAAGTGTAGAAGAGACACAGTAAAAGGGCTGCTGTTTGCTACTTGGGACATTATAGGTATGAACAATACTACATAAGGGCGTTGCGAAATTTTAACGGTCAAAATTATTCACTGGCCAGGTCTCAGCATCAAATGGCTAGTGTTTGTGTGGGATAAAGAAAATACTATGCTTTAATTCTGTTCTTGTTCGTGGCCTCTAGATTATTATTAGCATTTTTGAATTTGGTAAATGAAACTTTTTAAAGTGCGTTTTGATACTTAAAATAATTTACTTTGCAGCTATAAATCTTGTGCATATTGTATGAATGGCACATAGCTGCGTTCATGTGCAAGTTATAACATTGTGAACTACACTTAAGATTAATTACATTTTTTGTGCTATCAGGACTTACCTGTGGATGCAGAAGAGCGCTAACTACAAAGACAAAGATGAGGCCGCTCATAAAGATAGTGTTAGGACTTCTATATTCTTCTGTGACAATGCCGATGATAGTCGCAACTGTGGCAATCATCATCACCACTGTGTATAGCGCAGAAAACACCGCCCCAATTTTGATCTGCACAATACAGCAGAGTTCAAAAAGAAAAAAAAAAGGCTGAGTAAAATTTGTGCTTAGCCTAGTATAAATTAGATGGAATTGTTTTAGCGAAAAAGAGATTCATAAACATTAAGGAAGCGAATTATAGCGATTGCCTACATAACTGAAGAATTTTCCGTCAGCGTTGGATTCCATTCGTAGTTGTGACCCCTTTGATTATGAGCAGGTTTTTACAATGTTTTATTTTTTTATAGTAAAAGAATACAACACTTACTCAAACTTATAAGAACAAATTAAAGAACACAGAGTATATGTAACAACGTGTCGCCCTTAAGGCTTTACCAAGCAAAAAAAAAAATGACGATCACAAATAAGATACCATAGATACTCGCTAAGCAAAGAATCATGACATAAATAGATATTAGACATAAGGTTTTTGTTATGATCCTTTGATTAGCAAGTATCTATGATATCTTATTTGTGATGATCATTTTTTTTACTTGGTAGAGCCTTAAGGGTGAAACGTTGTTACGTGTTATTTAATGTGTTCTTATAAGCTTGAGTTGGTGGTTGTATTCTTTTACTATATTTATTTCATTTCCTTCAACAACCATTGCATCTTCAGAATCCTTAAACTTATTTATATTTTTCTGGGAGTGCGATATTTGTTGTTTTTTTTTTTACTTTTATGTTTTGAAATTATAATTTTGACCCCATAAATCAAACGATTATGTTCTTAGACATAAGGAAGTTGATCATCATGATTATCATAATCATAATATAGATAGTGGTTATGGTAAATATTGTGTCAATATCTTGATGATATGACAATGAAAGTGTCGATGGCAATAATTTGAGAATAAAGATGAAGTAACAACGATGACGACAAAGATAACGCGACAACGACGACGATAATGATGATGAGGATGATGATGATGATGATGATGATGATGATGATGATGATGATGATGATGATGATGATGACGACGATGACGACGATGATGATGATGATAATGATGATGGTACCTGAGTATTCGTCTTTAGCGTGAGACAGACAATAATATAAATTATCACAGGGAACACAGCACAAAAGTAGGACCACGTAATGTTGAAATGTAGAACTGCGTGAAAAGAATCTGTGATCATGAGAAGTACAGTAGACGGGGCCAAGATGGACGCGGCTAAGGTTGTGAACTGTGGCAAGAATAGAATACATTATTATTCAATAATTCTTGCTACATAATGAAGCATAATTTTTACCATCACAATTAATTTTTAAAAAACAGTGTAGTCTCTAATGAGTTTAAGAGGACGTACCATTAACCCTAGCATAGCAATTGAAATACAATAGAGCTTGATTAAGAGCATGTGCATGTAATTAAATGTAAAAAAACTATTCTAAGAGGCCTGCAACTTTTATTTAGTGCCACTTGAAACTAGCAGAAACCTGAAATGTTATATAATATCATGAGAATCTCGTGGTCTTAAGATTACTGTCAAAAGCAAACAAAACGTAACAATATGTCTCTTAACAATTTGACTTGATGTTGTCATAAAGTATCGGTTTACTGAACTACTAATTCAAGGTGGTGAGATTGAAAAACAAAATTCTAAAATGTACTCTTGAGGAACAGAAATATTTCTTTATGTGCACATCTATAATGTCGAATCATTATTCACTTCCTAAAGCTATTGAAGGCTGGCTTCATGTTAATATGATGAATTTTGACTCTCTTTTACCTGATAAAGAATATAGAGACGACTAATGTTGTCGTTGAGACGCACTATCGTCCGCCAGGACCCCAGGAGGTCCATCATATTGGCCAAAGTAGAGGGGGACCAGCGCCGGCGCTGGTTGAAAAACTCGTTGAAGGTTTCAGGGGCAAAGGTCAAAGCATCTGCCCCGGCGCTGTAATCAATTCTGTGTCCCTGTTGAAGAAGAAGAGTGCACAACCACCGATCTTCACCTGAAATGAAGAAAAACTTGGGTTGGGCATTGGTTTGGCTAGTTACATCTAATATGCTTTTCTAAGTGTGTTTCAGCAAAGAGTTCCTCATTTTCTAGAGCATATTCAACGGTCAGAATTATAGATAAGGTATAAAAGGGAGTTCACGATTTAGCATAAATATTTATTGACATTCATTCCATCAGTTTGTCGTGTTCTCAAAACTTTGAAATGAGATTAAAATAGGCCGGTCTGGTTTTTTTCCAAATAAATTGTAAAACAAATTGTTATGATTAAGCAAAAGCCTAATCTGATTTCCATTTTTCTCATTCGCGTCTGTTTGAAAAGTCCATCAATTATAGCTGTATGACTCTTACTGGCATAAAGCGAATAAAGCTGAACACAATTTATCTCATTCACCTTGTTCAAACTGTATGTAGTGCCTGGCCTCATTGGGTTTCATGGTGTATATCTTCAGAACGTTGTCATCCATAAGAGCAGAAGCTCGAAATAAACTGAAACATCCAGGACAGCACAAGACACAGCCAAACACATGCTCAGCAGCTTTCTGAAGCCAGTGACTCACAGCGTATTCGAACTGTTGGTACCACACCATAGGACCTGTCAAACAGGCGGAATTTTTATTTTAATACATGAGGTTTAATATCAATTTGGTTTTTATGTCACTTTTATTGTGTTGATCAATGAAAATTCTAATATCTTCTTAGTTATCCTCCGAGTTTTAAATTTGCCCTTTTTTCATATTAAGCTTGTTCAGCAGACCGTCAGTCTAAGGGTTTCAGTGTTTTCATTATATATTTTATCTCTTACGTCTACTAGTATGTCTTAATCTCCCTCTTATTCCAGATTCTAGTTAAGGAGAATTTAAAGCAAAAATGGCAAAGACTTTTTTTTTTCTTATGCTCTGTACGAGGTGGTCTTTTTTATTTATCTGTTTTACTACTTCCATTATGAAAACAATGATGACAGAAACAATTTCGCCATCCTGTACCTGACCCTATCGGATGTATACGGCCACAAACAGCTCCAACTTTCTTGTTCTTTTTCATCTTATCTAGCAGTAGCTTTACTGATTCGGGTTTGAAGTCAATGTCGCCGTCCAGAGTTAGAATAAACGTATTTTCTGAGACGTCGAGAATCTGGGTTAGAAATCAAAACAAATATATTAACAAATCAGTTA
>BLXT01007159.1:867834-877834 GCA_019648995.1 Plakobranchus ocellatus | reverse complement strand
TTGTCTGTCTCTCTCTTTGGACTTCAGTCAGTCAGTCCCTCTCCCTTTACCTCTGTTTGTTTCTCTCTCTCTTTCTCTCTCACTCTCTCTCTCTCTTTCTCTCTCTGTATCTCAGTCTGTCTGCTAGTTTGTATCTCTCCCTCACTCTCTCTCTCTCTCTCTCTCTCTCTCTCTCTCTCTCTCTCTCTCTCTGACTGAAAGTGCGGGAATTCCCTATGCTACCCACGTGAGCTGACGATTTTTTTTTAAAGAAAAATCGATCAGCTCAACAGGATTGGAAGAAATTAGATGTATTGTGGATTCATCATAATCTCACTATAATTGTAAAAGAGGTAATATCATTCCATAACGTTCGAAATATTTGTGTTAGCCGACTCATTTTTCTCTCAACGCACTTTTCAGTTGTTAGCTTTACCAGCAGTTTTTTGGGCTTTTTTTAATTAGACTTATTTTTTCTTGTCAATTCCCCAAAAATCCCAAATGCCCTTGCCATTCATTCTATGCCATGGTTGTTGTTCAAATAAAAGATTGATTTCTTTATTAATATAAAGGAGACGATTTAAGTAAGTGCATAAAAAGGGAATGGAATGTTATATGTAGCATTGCAAAGAATTTTAAACAGTTTCAATATGCTCTAGCGCATTCGAGCCATTTTGTTATCATTAACATTATTATTATTATTATTATTATTATTATTATTATTATTATTATTATTATTATTATTATTATTATTATTATTATTGCCGTTGTTTTTGTTGTTGTTGTTATCCGTGATATGCTGCATAAGAAAAGATTTTGTTTTCTGGCTCAGAGGTAAGAAAGTAAGCAAAATAAAAACTCAATTTCACACCTGTTCATACTCTTGTTTAGACATCCTCGTGAGCAGTGGCTTAAAGGGCAGCTTCTTTCTTTGTTTCTTCTCTATGCCAATATTTTTTCTGTTTCGGAGAGCGGCAAAAGAGGGATATTGCGGTGTGGTGTCGTCATTGATGTCCTCATTTCCACTCCCAGAGCCCAGCAGACGAAATCCGAGCAGGTAATACATATACATGACCTGCATGTCGAGAGAAAATAAATATGAAACTTTACGCCATTAAAGCGACTTTCAAATTTATCAATTCTAAGATTCATAGAAGTGTGTTATATTGTTGATTGATTCGTTTCTAAGTAACTTTCCCTTTAACAACGAATTTTTAACCAATTTCTTCAAAAAAATGACTCGACAATTTTATTCAGGCCTGAAAATAACTTAAACGTTCTTACATTTTTTATGGTTTTATAATTACTAGCCAAACCCATTGCTGGTTTTCATTATTTCTTTGAAAGATATTCTCGAGAAAACAAAAGTTGCGCACTTAGTACCTGTTTATTCTCTTTAACTTTGACATGCGGGGTACAAAGTTCAGGAACATTATTGTTATTGAAATGTCTACCTAGGATATTTTTATTTCACCAACTTGATTAGGTTTAATTAGGGTTATAAAATCTCGTTTTGTAAACCCGTAAAGCAACTTCGGGATTTTAAAAATGTACTCACATAAAATGGCATGATCTATAGTAATCTGTATTTTAGTGGATTTTATTGACGCCCCACAAAACTTTGTATAGGCATTGCATGTTTGAGCTTAACTCCATTATAATAAGATGATATTATTTAATTCTTAAAATTGTTGACGCATTTATTGCTTGAATTATTATGATGACATCCGTGTAAAGCCAAGTCAAATTAGCATAATGCAAGAACCTCAGCTTTTTTTTTTTAACTGAACATTTCTTTGCTCTTATTTGGTATCTGCTTCGCGAACTCTCGTTTCTAGGCTATGTTCAGAGCACATTTTGATAATCAAAGCCTTACAATGCCAGTGTAGTTCCATTTTTCTCTGCAATTTCTTTTTCTCCTCCTGCTCTCTCTCTCTCTCTCTCTCTCTCTCTCTCTCTCTCTCTTCATTCATTTTTTTTTCTCTCATTTCCTTTTTCACTTATACACCTGCGACCAACGTTTCCTGTGTCGAATTTTGTTCTTGTCTTTTAGATGAACCACGAGCTGTGTCTGCCCAGGCATTGTCCATGCTAGACGCCCACCGTACGGTGTGGTCACTCTCACAGGAGGCGGGATGGTTATAAAACCCTTGACCACTGACCTAGGAAGATTTGAAACGGAACGAGAAAATTGTGTCAGTAACTTTATTACGGTGTAGAGGAGATTATTGAAGGACCAAACTGACTTTTTATAAACTGCATTCTCTCAAAGTTTTAAGGCATCAAATGTTTTGGGGGTAAACACTTCTCTAAAATGATAACTGACAGTACAGAATTATTAGCTTACACCAAGGAAAAATGACTTTTTATATTTCTCAAACACACAAATGTACTTTAAATGAAAAGGAACAGAGTATAGCTATTATAAGCATGTTGTACTATGAACTATGCCTGTTTGGTTGCATAAAAAAAAAACATTAAGAAATATGCATTAAGCACTTAAGAATACTTTAAAACTTTAAAACTACATTCGATACAACAATTTCAGTGTCTCGTTATTTTTAAAATGGACCATCTCAAATTTTAAAAAATTTCAACTCATTTGTTGTTGCAGAGATGAAAAGTGATAATAAGGCTTAGAAATAGGGAAAATGCGAGCCATTGTAAACTCGTGCATGTATATAATTATTATTATTATTATTATTATTATTATTATTATTATTATTATTATTATTATTATTATTATTATTATTATTATTATTTTATCAGATTGCCGATAAAGTCAGGCTGAGACGTATAGGTAGTACTTGGCTGCCTCCTCCATGCATCCAATCAGTTCACGAACAAAGGTATTTGGAACGTAAATATCTTTCGTTTCATTCAGTTCGAAAGCGTCATCAAAAATAATATGAACTGCAAGTTAAGTTAGAAAAAGGTCAATAAAGATTAGTTTCAGCAAATCATCTGCAAATAACTGAAATGGCAGAAATAGAAAAAATTAAAAGTCTCATTTCTTTTTAAAAGTAGGCTTAAGGCCTGCCTTTTTTTTAAAACAAAGACCATCTAGTTGATTAGTTAAGAACAAGCAATAGTAAGATCAGCATTGACAATATGGAATATCTTTTTAAAATGGGATTCATATCACCTTATTAATCAAAGTAGCAGTTATTCATAGGGATACAGTTTTAAAACAAAATATTCTAAAATAACAAAAAAAAAATAACAAATGTTTGCCCTCTCGTCCTAGTGCTTTGGCTTTCTTCATAGAGTGGTCATAACTCTGTTGCTTTTTTTTTTTTTTTTTTATTGGCTTTTTTTTTTATTAATAGATTAATAGCAGATTTACAACATCTGCACTTCATATAATTTTCAGTTGCGGACATCAAGGCCTCGCCTTTTATGTACTTTCCAAACTTCGTCTATTGTTTTCAAGGCTTGCAATAAGGTTCTCTTTAATATATAGAAGAGGAAGGAAGACGGTGGAAATAGTGACAGAGAGAGAGGGGGGATGGTAAGATAGAGACAGAGATGCCATTGTCATAATACTTACTTTCCATATCAAAATAATCAGGATCTTGCACATTAAATTTAGCCTGGGTCAGTCTGCTTGCACAGTGACTGTAATCAAGTCTGGAATTATGAAACAATTTAATCTGTTTTATTATCTGTTGTAGTACTTACTGTGTCTTAAAAAATGGTTTCAGAACAAATGACTGACAAAATGCTCATCAATGCCATTGCTTTGCTTTGTTCTTTTTTGGGTTTTTTTTTTTTTTCTTCTTTTTCATTTCTTTTCAATGAATGAAGCAAAATATTTTACGTAACTCTTTAGCTGAATGGTAAAAAATATTGCGAGTCAGATGTCATATAAATATTAATTTTGTTTTCTTGCTTCTCTTGGCTAAAAACTGCTATGGTAGTCTCGATCTGCCTCTCATCACGCCATGCACTTGTATCTATTTCTTGAGAAATATCTATGGGGTAAAACTGCAGTCGACATTATGATTAACCTACTTTTTATATCATCGTAAATGCGTAAGTTTCTATGGTAAGCACAATCGATAGTTAAAAAAAATAAATGTTGTTTTCCATGAGAATCAGCTTTAACGTCAGTAGTTAAAGTAGGGCTACAGTTTTTGCTTCATCTGTCACTTCAGCTAGATTTGTGTATAATTGAAGGTCTAGATGTAAAAAGAAAGAATAGGTTACCTAAACAAAGATTTGAGCAGTTGCGTCATTTCTTGTTTAGTTTCGTGCCACATTGTGGCGCAGACATAGACGGTTGGCGTCCTTTTGTTTTCTTTTAAACTTGTTTGGTGTCGTTTTCCACTAGAGTTTTCTTCAAAAGCACTTTCCTTTCCTATGGAAGGTAAGTTCTCCAAAGTGTTTTTCAGCAATTCTCTGCAATCTCTCCTGCGGCGCAAGGTCAGATTCAAATCCGAGAAGACACAAGTGAAGTGAGGGTTGAGAAATAGACTGAAATATGTGGCATGAATTAGCCGTCTCATTTTGTCAAAACATGTTTATAACATGTTTATGTTTATAAGATATCTTTATTAATCATATTGCAAAAAAAAAACCCAATTTGTACGTGTGAAATTGAATAGGGAAATTTAAGAAAGTTCTTAATAGAACGTAAGAAAAGGAGGAGAGTGATGTGGAGGATATAAAAGGCAAGACATTAGGATTTTTTTATTTTGAACTATTCAAGAAAATACTCGTACTATCATATCCTCCTATCCCGTGAATGGAGAAACTTTACCAGTTAGCTAATACAATTTTCTTACAATATAAAGTAGTTTGGTGATCTTTTTATTGTGGCAAAGAAACCTTTGTTTAAGAAAGTTAGACAGGCTGATGTTGCGTGAAACATTACTTGAAACATCTCAATAGGTTACCTTTGCACATGAAGCACAAAGATATGTGTCATCTTTATCACATTTGAAAAGACAAGACAATATAAATGTCAATTTGTTGCCCAGTAGCACAAAACAGTTTGAAAATTCTTTCGACACAACTTACTTCTCCGTCTTAGCCATCCTTTCCATTTGAGGAAACCAGACGTGGGACACGACAGTACAGTAAGAGATCCACAAAGTCACAGCTGTAGCTATTGATTGAATCAAGTTCTCACTGTCCAGATCAGGACAAAACCAGATGCCTGAGACCCAGTGGGAAGGCAGGAACTGCAGGAAAAAAGAAAAAGCGTTGCGAACACTGTGTATACATACGGCGAAATAGTAAATGAGATCTACTTTTGTTCTTTTTTCTCTGCAACATCCTTGCAAAAACTCAAGGATTTTAATGTTGAAGATTTCATATTCTGAGTCTGATAAGGAAAAGTATGAAATAACTTAATTTGTCAAACATTGTGTGATTATAAATTTTTATGCTTTGTAACCTTTTGACTTGAAAATATCCTTTTGTTTTCTTTTTACACCTCTATTTGGGATGCTTTAACGGAGGAATAATGCACAACACAGCACATCTTTAACGGCGAAATAATGCACCAGCCTTTTAAAAAGAATTCATCTTAGTCTCACCTCAAATTGACATTGTAGGTATACGATAGCCAGTGAGATCGGCGGTGACAGTAGTAGAGGAAATGCGAACGCTGCTCTTTGCATTTGGAGCTTGCAGGCCAGGCTACCAAGGTATGTGCACAGAATTGCTGAGCCCAGGACAATACACAACAGGCTGATCATAAAATAGAAATTTATGGACATTAAGTAAGTTTTCTTTTTGAAAAGGGGCTGATAAATAATTCCTGAATCTTCCTTGAGATTTGATAAAGGGTACTTTACCGTTCTATGCTCCGTTTTAAAATTTTGATAAATGTCTTTTACAACTATATCATGGTGGTCTTGATTAATTTACAAAACTTTCTTGTCAGATCAAGGGCATGTAGACTCTTCAGAGTTTAGAGTTGTTCGTTGTGATGGTTAAGTATTTTGTTGTTGTTGTTAGTGTTCTTGTAGTTGCTATTTTTAAACACTTACAAGGCTTAATGCCTTTCCTTTTTCAATAATTGAAGTTATTGCAAATCTGCTGTAGACACATATACACACACACACACACACATATATATATATATATATATATATATATATAATATAATTACATATTTATATAGTCATATATAGTCTGCGGCGATAAGATTGTTCTTTGTTGTTGAGGATTTATACATTAAAGTTTTAATTTTAATTTTCGCTTAAAAATCGCATTTCGTGATAGATCAAACTTTTATATTTTCATGATCAGACGAGATATATTATCTACTTCATGTCAGTGAATGTAGTCTTTGAAGTAATATATATATATCACAGAAAAATTTGAAAGGGAGAAAACTCTTTTAAAAATTATCGAATGTGGCCATTTTCTTTTTCATGTCCCTTATTATAGCATATTGTTTAGCAGCATGCCAATTCTTGTGACTTTTTTTTTTTGCACTGGAAAGTGTCAATAATGATTTACTTTATTGCAATGTTTTGGGAGGATCAACTATCCTATTTATTGGGCCAATAGCATAATAATAATTGTAGTTTAGAAAGTCTTACATTTCATAGGTAATGTTTTGGCTCCTCAACAATTAACAATAAGGCTGCTTTAAGATCAAAACTTAATTTCTGTCGCGTTCTGTGCTTGTAAATGATATTGGCTTTCCACGACATTTTTGTAATTTTCATGTTGTTTTCGTTGTAAGCTCTATTTTCTTATAGGACACTGTCCCTGATTCTTTATACACGTGGCTTTGAAATCATAAATGTATGAGGTATGCGGTTCGCGTGTCTGAGCATATTAATTATTAAAATCTCGGTTACAATCATCATCTTCATGTGATGAATAGAAGACACTAGAAGATCTACTTCATCTACTCATGCTTTTGTCCTCGTTTTTTTTATCTTTCTCGCAGTACTTTTATTTATCCCAACTCTCCGACACTAGTCCAAGTTAGATTATGCCAGAGAGAGACAATGCTGTCTTGTTACAAACGAAAGACAAAAATGTGCATTTAATCGCACTTAAGTTAGAACAAACCTGTTGTCTGAAAAGACCTTAAGATTTAATGTGCTTGATTTTTCTTGCCATGTAAACAAACTGTAATCTGCGTCGACTAGAAAGCGTCCTAGCGCCAAAACGAGCCCCAGTTTAAATGGGGCCGTAAGGAAGTGGCAGGTTTCTCTTGTTTGCTGAAAGAAAATAAAGGAAAAATAAGGAACAAAGAATATAATAGTAGATTTCTCGATTTTGTTGAAAATGTAAAATCATTGACTGAATAGCAGCTATGGTTTAAATATTTACATTGAAATGTTAAAAGTGAAGAAGAAGGGGCAAGTGGTTGTTGTTGTTTTTTTCGGTTACAAAATAAAATTCAGAATAAAAGTTGAAATTAATTCTTTGTGTTTGTACTTGACTTTGTTGTTGTTTCTGATAGTGGCATATTCCAATATGATATTGAAGAAGAACAAAAAATGTATCCCTTACATATCTCAATCATTGCACACAAATATTTTTTTTAATAATATAAGATATAAAAAAGATGTTAATCATTGAAAGAAATTAGAACAATTAATGTATGCGATAATTGCTTTGATTGAATCCACGTTAAACGTTTTAGACGCTATTTATTCGATGAAAACTATTGTGATCGTTGAGATATTTAGATGAGAAGCTACTCAATTTGCCGGCTCCAGAGCATGTACACAGATGAAGAAAATCCTACCTGCAGCACCTGTCGCCAGTTTTTGATCGTTAGCCGAAAGTACCCGCCTAGTGACCAATCCCTGGAAACGTAGTTCTCCCACCAATTTAGAGACACAAAGACTAAAGTCACAGGAAGCTGCCAGTAGAGATCTCGAGCACGAGGGACTGCTCCAGGCACGGTAGAAGACTCACTAGCAAAATATGGACGATTATAGAGGTTGAGAGAGCGGACAAGTTGAATTTCATCTGTGACTGGGTAATATGCGTATGAATAAACTTTCAAATTTTGGGCTTCTTTTTGTTATTGTTAATTTTGTTGTTGTTATGTTATTGTTCTTCTTCTTCTTGTTCTTGTTCTTGTTGTTCCTGCTGCTGAGTTTTCATTGTTCATTGGTTCCCTTATTTATTCTAGTAAATTATAGGACATGTGTTCCTACGCAGTTCGAATTAAGCAGATCCATCTTCAATACCAGATGTTTCTAAAGAGAGTACAGTAATAAGAATATATTAACAGTCTGGGCTTTGTTCGCTATAATAAATCCAACAAAAAAAATTTAGAACTGGCTATGGATGCATTGAGCTTTTAATTAGGTTCATAAGATGGATATTTTGCAGTTAAAGTTGCATGTTTCTAGCTCATTCTGTGAAATTTCGAAATAACAATTAAGCCACAAGACTCGTGGCCATTGTGATAGCATTTCTAAACGGGCGCTTAAAACTGTATTTTTAAAAACTATATCTTTAATTGTAGTCTTTATGTCTGAGGAAAAGATAAGATGAATAGTGCCAGCCGCACTGAAATGAGACGAAAATGTGCATCTTTACTTCCTTGTGAGGCCTTAGCAAAATAGCGGTAATCTAAATCTTTTGAACATGAAAACATTTTTTCAATGTGCTATTCAAGCAACATAAACTTCAGCAGATTCAAATTTCAAACTAAAAAACTTAACTCAGTATTTAGTCTATTTCATGACATTCATCCATCGTCAATCAATGTTAAGCTGTATTTTATCGCGACCTTTAACAAATGATCAACTCGTTTCCGTTCTCATGAGAAAAACACAGTTCATAAAATCAACCTTTTTTGTGATTGCTACGTGAATTTCTCATTATAGGTCTGGTCTTAAAATAAATCATGAAATCTCAGTATTATTATTATGAGAGGTGCAGATGAAACGGTTTCAATGAGTATCAAACACCGTAAAATGAAAATTGCTTTTGTATTTCTTTTTTAATGAATGGATAGTACTATCCATGAAAGATCTGTTTCTGGATAAAGAGCAGCAAATCGAACGTTCAAAAATTCGAATACCTAATATTAGTAAGAAAATCGGATGACAAAAATAATTTAAATAAAGTAAAGAATAACCAAAGGAAAAGACTCTTTTTACAAAGAGAGTTCAGTTCATACGATCATCTCAATGACAAAGAAATTCAGAATTCTAAAAATCTAAATGATGATAAATTCTTCTTCTCGACGAGAAAGTTGAACACTCACGAAGGAAATAGAGAAGAAAAATTGGAGGGAATAGAATTATAATGGTTTATCAGATAAATGTTGAGAAGTCAAAGAAAACAAAAGCCAAAGAAACTTTATGAGAAATCACGTCGTAAAGGCTTTGAATAAGCGTATCTATTTTAAATTTTAAAGAGTTTAAAAGGGCGGAGGATACAGTTAAGCTCAGGGTGACACTTCTTGAAAGTTTTAATTCCTTGGCAAAAAGGTAAATGACTGAGCAATGTAATAATTTCCTTAGTCTATCGTTAGTCAGTATTATATGTAAAATAACGCTGCTGTGTCATTGACAGAAGAAGATGATTTTGCGTAAAAGTCAAAATTTCAGAAAAAAAAGCAATTCCCCTAGGGTTTTTAAGTTGTAAAGAAAGTAGTCTACTTTAATAAAATGAAGTGCCGGTACAGCGTAACTGAGATGATCTATCAATCAAAAAATAAAGTATTGCCAAGATGAGTATTAGTGCTGCCTATAAACTCACTTTCTGCTAGAATTAATCTGGTAATCTTTGTTCGTTCTGAGGTCTGTGATGAGGAAGTAAGCCGGAGCCAAGAGCTGCACCAACGCAGCTAGAACTATTGCTGTCCTTTTCAAATTTGTCTTTAGATTGCATCGTATTTGCGCCTCCGTCATCTGGCAAATTTTAGGATGAGTTTCAAAATAGGTTTGAAATAGCAATCTAATTAAAACATATAAGTGGAATAGATTTACTAAATCATAAGCTTTTAATGAAGGCTAATATTAGATAATAATAATACGTACTGTATCAAGAGAAAAGATTCTTATTTATTCTGGACAAATAT
>BLXT01007159.1:830478-853971 GCA_019648995.1 Plakobranchus ocellatus | reverse complement strand
CAAGTACACAGACAGAGGAAGAGACAGAAGATGGAAACGGGCCAACTGCTGAAACAGATGAGGATGACCAGGGTGAGGAAATAACCCCTGTTAGTGATGAGAACGTCGCCACAGCTATGAAAACACTATCACAGTATTTCATGCAAAAGGGCATCTAAGATGATCTTTTAACGAAAGTCCAAAAAACAATTGATTGCCACAAAGTGCAGTCTAAAAAGCAGGCTCCCCTCACATCTTTTTTCAAATCTATCCCTAAATAAAGAATGGCCAAAATCTCTTTCATTTACCTCTCTTCTCCTTAGCTCGGGGATCAACCTAGTTGGGCTCTAAAGCTGGGTAGGAGTCCTTTTTAGGACTAACAATAACAGAACACACTGCATGCAACAATGCAAACACGTCCTTCACGAATTTTTCAATTATCAGGGGAAGTAACTGCATTACTACAATTATCTGACATGGTTGCTCCCCTAATTAAAAAATTTTGTAGGAAAAAATGGATGAGTGGATGTATGGATAAGTCGATGTTGATTTTAATCCCCCAAAGACATCGACTTATCAGTAGTCAACTGTATTATGTATGGGAGTGCGTGTTGGAAAATAAACAAGGATTTAGAGTGAAACTGGAAACAGAAGAGATTTATATGAGAAGAATTATGAGGATATCATGGATGGACAGTAAAAAAAAAATCCAGTGAATCGGTACTGAAAGAAGCTAATCCTGAGCGATTATTAATTAAAACCATAAGATAGAGGCAACTACAATTTCTGGGACGGATTTGAAAAAACAAGGGTTTATATAAACACTTAGCAATCACTGGAGAGATTGAAGGCAAATGCAGTAGAGACAGAGAGAAAATAACTTTTACTGAAAGTCTGAGCACATGAATATACTCATAGCAATGACAGCCTAGTAAGGTTAACTGAGAACAGGTTTGAGTTGAGGATCAGACAAGGTGCTTGAAGAAGAAACAAAGAATCTTTTCTTTTTTTTCATCAATCTGACACTAGCAACAAATAAGCCCCTAAATTTGCTTGATTGTTCTGCAGTTATCAACTCTGAAAAGTTTATTTTATTGTTCTGCAATAAGCTGATCTTAGCTCATATATTCATCTTGTCAATTACTCAAAGTCAATTTACCAGTTCTAAACAGAATTTCTTCTGTTGAATCAAGATTTGAAAGTCGTTACCAAAAGTTGGGAAAAACAATGAATTGGCATATATATATGAAATGAGAGGGATAGCTGAAAATCTGTGTGAATGTTTTAGAAAAATCTATTTGAATGGCTTTAAAAGTATGAATGTATTTTTAACATGAAAATATTTGGAGGTAAGTGAGTTTTAATGAAAGTTACAATTTAAATGAAATAAAATGTTCTAACTCTTTCAGACCTTGTTAACTTACCTAATATAGCTGATACTTGCCTCTTCAAATTACAAAAAAAAAAATTACTTAAATTACATTCTATTTCTAGAGGCTCACTGTCAACTGTGATAGTCACAGATACATTCCTAGAACATAGATAATAGAAAATCTGTTACTCGAAAAAATCCCTTATCCCAGTCAGTGGTAGTGGGGCTAGTGGACACATTGAAGGCCACTCATGGTCAATGTCGAATACAGTTTGATAAGTGTTAGTCACTTTTAATTAATATGTATTCAACTTTTTTAAATTTTCAGGAGCAATACAGATATTTTAATTACAGAGTAAAAAAAAAATCTATATGATGCATTCTACTCAAGAGAGTGGACCAGATGAGGATCATCAGATCCAGTCACCTAAGCTGCGGAAAGGTACTGCATAACACCTGTAAACATTAGCCATTCAAATCTAATTGAATTACTTGTAAACTTATCCATTACAAAATCTCATAGCATTTTTCAACATAATAACAATTTTGATATTGATGAATATAAAGTGGGGAGGAGGGGGGAACTCTACACCTTTCTAAAGGGTTGATAATAGGGGAATGAAACTATATTTGAGTATAGAAAATGATTATTTTGTTTTGTCCTTGTTTAACATAATATTTGGATAAATTTTGAGTTGGCCTAAAAGTTAGGCCTTTCAAAAATTTAAGTACAAGTGCTGTTAATGTTTAAGCTTTGTTAACATTTTTAGCTCTGGGGATTTCTGGAAGATTTTTGAAGGTCTGAGAACATTGTTTACAGGAAGTCGTTGGATTTTATCCTGGAGGCAAGATAAGCTTGAAGCTTCCTGATCTGTTTACACATTAAGAAGAGGATAAATAAAAGTATTTAATTGGTCAGTATGGTTAGCTTACCTTCATTGTGTATGATGGTAGGTTCTAGAATGATTTGTTTATAATATTGACTAGTTAGTCTACGTTTTCCAGAACTAGTGCTTTCCAGAAGTTGTGGGCGGTGGGTAGAAAAAGATGGTTGTGAGATTGTTGCAGCCATCACTAAAAGATGGAATTCTGAGGTTTATGAATTTGCAGACCTACAAAGAGATATTATATCATGCTGTTCAGATAATTGTTCTTGATTTAAATTAATGATTATTGCTCTTGAGTTAAGTAAATGAAATTTTTGTTCAATTTTCACCAAGACTTGGAGTGATTTCTCTTCTTTAGTCTATTTAAAAGAACTCCTTGTCACAAGCAGTATTCTGCTAGACCCATAACTGCATAGTGAATATGGTAAATCTGTGATCATAAAATGTTTTGATCACACATTTGCGATGACAAGGGCAGTCATCTTTTGGTTTTTTTTAAACAGTTCACAATGTATTGAAAAAAATGCTCTTATTGTTTTGAACAGTTAAACCAATTTTTGTCCAAATCTATTCACAAATAGCAAAGTTTTAGGGAAAATGTAAATGAAAATAACATTAGGAGAAAATCTGCAAAACACAATTTTTTGAGAAAAATCATTGAATATATTGTGTTTTTTTTTCTTTTAGAAATCCATTTTTCTCTACATGTCAAAGTTTATTTTTTAAACATAAATAAAGAAAATAAATAAATTTATGGAAAAAATAAGCAGATGAGCAGTGATGTAACGGAAAATAGAAGAAAAATTTGCCTGACACTACTGACATGTGTAGCCCTCCCCCCCTCCTAACATATTTTACTGTTGTAAAAAAGAAAAATAGTGTCTTTACATTCAGACATTCAGTTGTGATTAAAGTTACTCTTTAACCTGCCCTTAATAATAATCTTTAAAAAAGTAGTAATAATCATATATTACAATTTCTTCTTACAGTACTTGACATTGAGGACCAGTCACATACATGGTCCAGGTAATGTGCAACAATATATATTTGGAATGTCAAAGTTTCTATGCTAATATAATAAACAAAATCTCTCTTTAATTGGTTTATTTGGGTTCACTGCTTAATTGTTTGTTAATTAATCAAATATGTATTGATAGTTTAGCTAAATATATAAAAATCAAATTTGCTTCCCACTTCATGGGAGGGAAATTAAAATATGTTGACAAATGGTTCATGTTTGTTTCTTTGCTTAGATGATCTCATAAAAATCCTGGGATTTTTTTGGGGGGTGGGGGATCCGAAATTATTGACATCATCTGTCATATGATGAGAATCCAGTGAAACGAGACATCTAAATAACGCAACAAGCAAGATTTAATTGATAGTCTGGTAAATTCCTTATTATTTCTTTTATGTTTTCAGAAGCCGAATAGTTTGACACATTGATCTAAACAGTGCAAAAGAGTAGAAGCTGTAAAGGCTCAAAGAAAGCATTGGCACAATAAAGTACAAGTATTACATGATTTTTGTGCTTTGGAGGAATCTATTTGTGAAGTTGAAAATGGAACTTTTATAATGTTTATTTTTACATTCCAGTGGCATATTTGGAGTGGATAAAAGCAACCATTTGATTGAAGGTTTCATTGATAGCATACCAATGCTAGTCAGACAGAATGAGACCTTTGGACTTATCTGGAATAAGGTATATGCTTAAATTGTAAATGCAAAGTAAGAAATTACAATAGATTTGCTGATGCAATCTGAAGTGAATTGCTTTTAGTATTTTTTTTTTTGTAAAAGTAAAAAAAAACCTATAAATTATAAAAAAAAAAAGTTTTCAGCTGAATGCCTCCTAAATATTATTTTGGCCCTGGTAGATATTGAGATTTGAATTTTTAGATGCTTTTTGTAAAAGTCATGTGAATCAATGTTTTATGTTTATGTCCTAACAAGTACAGTTTTAACTATTGCTATTATTAGTTTTAAAACAAACAAAGGATGAAGGGCTCGGCTTCCAAGATGTGGAAGCCTTTTTGGTCTTGATAATCACCATTTTTCATCGTTTCCAATTCATGTACTTTTTGTTATACTTAAAATTGATTTTGCAACCAAAAGACATCTTAATTCGTTTTCATTAAAATTTTTTGTAGAGTTTGCAACCTTCTGATGGTAGATATGAGCCAGGAGAGCACTTCTGTCATACTAGAGAATCAGCAAGAAAGAGTGTCAATGGATCTGTTTCATTTTATCGGGATGGAGAAACTGGAGAAAAGTTTGCAATCAAAACATTGCAGGTGAACACTTAGCCTCCATTGCTTTTTTGTGCATTTGTGTGTATTTTTTAATGATGTGTGCATATCTGATATATCAACATTGAAGGTTCCAGACAAGCTATGTCGATATAAGAGAAGGTCGATATAAAAGGAAACTTTTTGAAAGAAGTTTAGTTTGTCAACAGGGGTAAATTTTATTGGGTTGGTATGGTTTGTGTATGTAGCTAGTGAACAACAAGGTGATCTCAGGCTTTTAGGTTCTCAGTCAGGCCACGACGCCAGTGGCGGGGCTGGAACCCTGACAGATCAAGGGGAGGACTGGCTAACCACTGTGCCACTGACTGACCCCCCTCCCTCCTGTGTAATATTTTATAGAATGTTTTTTTTCTCATAATGGAAAGAGCTACATGCTACATATTGCACAAGTCACAAAAGTTTTTGTAGCTATTTCTATTGAGTTAAAAAATGAACCAACTGGGTCCACCTTTTTGGCTGGAGGCATCTTTGTGAGGGTTATCAAATCAACTGGAACCTGTTTCCCCACACTAGTTTGGTTACTGACATGTCAATATAAGAGAAATAAATTAGAAGGGGCGTCGGTAAAGCAGCTTTTTTTTTTAAAGTAAAGATGCCAAGTTTTGTTTGTTCCAATAAACATGCATCTCCACCCATATTCTGAGACTCTCTAACATTTATCCTTTTAATATATTTGCAAGACAATCTGAGTTACAAGACACTGTTGATTCTTTTGCTCAGAGAGCCTTTTAAAAAATCATTGTCGAATTAAAATGATAACAAAAGTACATTCTTCAAACTGTCATATTATTTCACCAAATCAAAATATAGACATAAGTTTTCTCTCTATAAAAGTGTGCATGGTAAGCTTATACATTATGTTCTTAATTCAGAATGTCCAAAATCTGATTCATGACTGATTTTCTTCAATTACCTCACATTTTCTCTTTATCTTTTGATTTGTTACACTACACAAGAAGCAGAGGATGTTTGAAAACCGACAGAGTTAAAGTTTTTAAAATAAAAAAAAAAACTGCATATATGTTTATTGAAATACAATTTAGAGATTTCAAAACAAAAGGAAAGAATTCTTAGGCACATGAGTTAGCATTTTAGACTTAAATTTATGTCAGCACTCTTCCTTTTTTTCCATTTAACTTTAAACTCAATATTGACTATGATGTATCAAGTGACTGAGAAAGTTAAAATCCATGTTTTAAAAAATTACAGCTTTATGACACTTTTAATCCAGCATCCTATAGTGAAAAGGAAATGAGAGTAAAACTATTCAGAAATTTGAGGGAAATTTTTTCTTTGGGAGGAGTATTTCAAATTCAAAACATATGTTTGAATGCGACTGTTTGTTGGCAATCCAGGCAGGAGCTAGGAATAAATATGGGTTTCAGCTAAGAACAAGTAATGAAAAAAATATTCAATATCATTTTTTTTTTTTCAAACACATGCCTGGTAATGTAAAGAAGGAGTTTGGAAAAAGGTAACTTCAGAACATCAGCATAAATTGTTTTACACCGTTATTTACATTAAATATTTTTAAGGGTTTAAAATATGTAATGCAGATTATTTATCCTTGGCTGTTGCTTGATGCATAGGGTAAATCTTGCGATCTCTTGAACATACCTGCTTTTCATAGACACACACCACACTTTTTTGTTTTATTTAAATTTTTTTTTCATTCTTTTGTGTGTGTGTGTGTGTGTGTGTACACACACTGTAATTATATTTAATCTTTCTACTCTTTATAAAGGATTCAGACCATTTCCACAGCTGGGAAGTTAAAATTGGTCTTGTCTGCAGCAGCCCCCATCTTTGTGCTGTATATGGAGTCATTGTGAGGGACCATAAGATTCACATTCTGCTAGAACATGCAGGTATTATTTGTCCAAAAGTTAAAAAGTGCTTTTAAAATTTTGCTTTCCCAATTTCTTTCACATTGAAATATACAAATGGGTAAAATCAATTCATTGTTTTAGTACCTGTTATGATTCTCTGGCTATAAGGTTTTAACAGATTTAAATAATTATTATTTATGGCTGTCTGTGATGAAATAGGATCACTTTAAAAAGATAGCTTTTAGTAACAGGGATTTTGTGTTTCTAATTTATTGTGTATTACAAAGATAGAAAACAATTTTTGTCTATTTGGAAGATCTCTTTTTTAATGAATGAAATTACCTTTTAATCTTCTGAGTTTGTATTTATGAATATTTATTAAGCTCCTAGCAATCCAAAAATCTCTATTTTTTTTTTTAATTGTTCATATTTTTGGCACACTTGATGACCATGCAAGAGGTTTAATCCCCTGTCAGGAACAATACATAAAGTGTTTGCATGTGTTTCCTGACACAAATTGCATAGCTAGATCTCTTAAGATTCTGTGAAAGAAATGACGGTTAGAAAACCAAAGGCCAGATGCCAAGAAAGAAACCAGGCTCCCTCAAACGAACCCTTTATGCTTGTACTGATCATGGGAATCACTTTATTTTATTTTATATATGGAAGTATCCCTTTTCAAAGCAGTTCCACTACTATAACAAGTATAAAGAAGCCATAGATTTTTATTTTAATTACTGTATTTGCCATTCCTTGTTTTAGCTCCATGTCAAAAACGTAGCCAAAATTTGCCTTAATTCTAAATCATGACAACTCAATGTGAAATGAAGAAAAGCCAGTGTTGTGGCCATTTTTATCCCTATGGCTTAAATATCTTTAAGCATACTTAATTGTATTTCAATTATTCGAAGTTTAACATAAAATTAAAAGTGAGTGTGAAATAAATTATGGGAAAATTTTTTTTTTTAGGTTCAGAGCTTACAAAAGAAAGATCATGGATCGCGAAGACACCTGATCGCATTCTTGCATTTGCAAAGCAAAGTTTTCAGGCCTTGGAGGATCTACACCGATATGGTTATGTTCATTGTGACATTAAACGTGAGCAATTGTAATTATGTTAATTAACTTCTATGGATTGTCTCATATTTTTGGAATAATTCTCAATATAACTATAAACTTTTCACAGTGTTTTTAACTGACAAATATCAATTACTCTTAACAAATATGGCATTTTGTTTAACACCTTGTTATTATACTATCTTGGAATTTAAAAACCTGTCTAGTCGTACATTTTTTCATTGATTTTTTTTTTTTTTTAAAAGAAAGAAATGATTAATAAAAGGATTTAATTTATCAGAATTGTATGTTTCATATAAGTTTTATGTAAATTTTGGAAACTGCTGAAGCAATTTTTTTTCCTCCACAAAAAATGTGTTCCTCTAGAAACAGTACATGCAGCCACAGACAAAAAGATGCTTTACTCAAAGTTTCATGAAAATCAGTCAAAAATGAAGGGAGAAGAAGTCACATTTTAATAATGTAACAACTGCTTGTAAAGGCAAAGCAGTCAAACTTAATATTGCTGAAAATTTGGAAATTTTCTTGGAATTGCAAAAATTGGATATTGATTCTTCAAGTAGTTATATCCTAAAATTGGGCTATTATTGAAGAGAAATTATCAATTTCAGAGATTCTGTGTACAGGGGTAAAGGAGGTGTCATCATTGAAATCTTCATCATTCTGAGAGGCCATTGATTATAAATGTTAACAATGGATTTGATAGCCGTAAACTATATTTCTCACAAATGATGAGAGTAGAAGTGCCCCATCAAAATTAACAAAGCATAAACAAAACCAGAAAAATGTTATGGAGACATTATTGGGCAGTTACTTCTGTATGCAGCTATTGGTCACAAGTGAACAATGGAAATAAATTGAGGTAAAAAAAGTTTTTTTTTCCAGCAAAAATCATGTTATATATAATGTTAATCACAAGTTTCACTTTGACCTTTCTTTTTTTAATATATTTCGTACATTCTTTGAAAAGAAGTAAAGAAATTGTCCATGTTGTTTGTTATCTTATTGTCATTCATTTTGTTACTCCTTGCTTTTCCTTCTTTCTTTTAAGCTGATAATATAATGATTAAAAAGGGTAAAGGAGAAGATTTCAAGGTGAAGTTGATTGACTTTGGCAGTTGTCAGCCAGTTGGAGAAATCCTACCCCCAGATGCACATACTACTCGATTCTACTGGTCTCCTGAAATATGGCAGTCTTTGAAAAATGGGGTAGGCCTATATTTTTTCAGTCAACATTGCCAATTTTTTTCAACTGCGTCTTTCATTGAATTATTTCATTTTAAATTTGGTTCATTGAACAAAATATAGTAATTGAATACAAACACCAATTCAAACTTGTGAGTACAAATTAAACAACACAGAGTATACACATGTTTTGTCCATTAGGCTTTATCAAGTAAAAAAAAAAATGACAAATTCGATGAACAGTAATACCTTTTCTGTTGAATCAAGCTTTGTTCAAGCAAAATCACAGAATATATTATCACTTATTAACACAACAATTCTTTCATTTCTATGTATTTCTTAGTTTTTTCGAATATCTCTATTTGCCTGTCTGCATTTATAAGTGTGTTGTTGTAAAGAAAGTATTATTAATTTTGTATTACAATGGCTTTTTAAACATGTTTTGGCTGGAAACTAGTTGAACATTTTTGTTTCATTGTAGTGCAGTTTTTCCTTGCAGCTCCTTGAATTAGTTCGTTTCAAAGTTTGCTTCCCTGCATAATTTGTTATTTTAAAAGATGACATCCATTCTGCTGCCTCTGTTTATTTGAATTATTTTGTAAGTTTATCATTATTTCTTTTTCCAAGACAAACGGGTCATGTTCAAACATGCTTTGTCAGGTTATGATAATCTTTGTCACCCTTAAAATGTTAAAATCTTGAATTGATTATACACCTGCAAAAAAAGTCCATTCAAAAAAATTAAATTGTCTATTGTAAAAGCCTCGGATCAAGACTGTTTTTTTCTGCACATGGTCTTATCAATCACATATGATCCTTAAATTAATTTATGTACTTTTTTTTTAAGGTAATTAAAAACTGATTCATTTTCATAACAGGATCAAGTTATCTGTCAACCAGCCATGGATGTCTATGCTTTGGCCTTGTCTTTGTATTTTGTACAGACATCAGGCCATTTGATGAATATGCTTCAAGAGAGAGATATTCTTACTTTGGTAGCATTTTTTTTTCATTCTTCTTTTTTTGATTTGGGCAACAGCCACTGAGAATTTTTGCTCTGCATTTGTTCAATCAAATTATTTTTTCCCATATTTATGTATCTGCCAATACAGTACCTTTAATCAACAAAGTAAATTCTAAATCAATTAACTGTTATAAGATATTTTAAAATCCATCATGCAATGGTTTTCATGAAAGAAGATAGCCTCTGTTCAATTATCAAACATATTTTGTATCAATTAGGAGGTCATGTGGTTAAAGTCTGGCTCAATGAAAGCAACTGAGATCACTGAACCAATGAACAAGTTCACTCACTAAAAAACAAACAAATGAAATGTTTATTTATTTATTGAAACTTAAAGTAACTTTTAGATATACTATGCTGCCTTCACTAAGGACTTTTTTTCTCCTATCCTTTCCTGTTTGTTTCCTCACAGATGACTCAAAAGTCAGAGGATTTGTTACTGATTGCTTTACCTGAGACAATTCCATCTGGGTTACGAGCAGTTATGAGACCATGTTTGGCAGGAAAAGCAGAAGATAGATGGAGTGCACAGCAGGCAGCAAATCAGCTTGATGGTATAATAAAATTACACAATAACTTATTGAGATCATCAATAACAGCATTTCAGGACTATGCATGCAACAGGGCCGCTCTGAATCCCCTTTTCAGGCATATGAAAAATATAGTATTAAAAATCTGGATACGGAGTACTTCTGGCAGTAGGAAAACGTTTTTTAATAATGAGGAAGAAAATAATAAGAACAAGCTTTCTTTACATGTCATGTAATTCAAAGATGCATAGATCTTGAATAATGTGGGCAGACATAACCACAGACATTTTTTTTCATACAGAGCTCCTTGGACATAATTCTTAACTGGTACATGCAATAATTTCTGTCTTAGTGTCCAAATCTGCAGAACAAATAAAACCTTTGGAAAAAAAATCAATTATCTTATGCAAACATTGCTCACTACTTGCAAAAGTTAATGAAAACAAAATTACCATATTTTTATATCCATTTGGCATTGTTGGTTTGTTGTAAATAAAGTGGATTGGATAAGAATAAGATAGTGTTAAGTGAAGAAAAGTAACCTGCCACCTCATGTGTTGATCTGAGCTTTTGGTACTAACTCCAAGCTTATCTGTGTCATTGCGCAAATGAAGTACAATCTCCAACTCCCCAATCAAGTCAAGACCATTGAAAGACAAAGAGGGGGGTTAAGAAATGGGGAACAGGAGAGGTCAAAGAAGAGAAGAATAGGGAACAAGATTACACATGCCTTAGCTGGTGAAATTTTTTAAAGGACCTAAAATGAATGCAACTGTCAAAATCAGAATGATCAGATTTAGATCTGATTAGGTAGACAAGGTAGATATTCTACACAGAGGACAGTGTGTAGAAAGAAACTAAGTATAGTGTTGCCATTGTCAGAAAATGAAGTAGCCCAATAAAGAGGCAGAGGATGGGCCTTCAGTTGATTCATGTGTGCGTAAGTTAAATTGCAGCTATTACTTGTCAAACAAAATAAGATACTTTGACCATTCACAGCTTATTGTTTGATGCTACAGCTGTTTCGATCAATCCTCTACATGTTTGTAATTGATACCTGTAGGTCTAGACAACTAAAAGAAAAAGATATTATGTTGTGCAGATGTTGGTTAAATATCTGACCTCATAACTTCCAAACTAGGGGCTAGTCTCTACAACTGGTGTATCTCTTAAATCTATGCGAAATAATCTGTTCGCATCAAGAGCTATAATTGTGAGACTGGAACTATGTTTCTTCCTTTGTAATATAATTTAAAGTTATTACTCTTCATCCCTGCCTCAGTCACAAAGAATAACACTGGCTCCTGCAGCACACTGCAGACCCCATAAGCATTTGAAAAATCAGCTATCTTTCTCTTACTTATCAGTGTAGTTTGTAGCAGTGGCAAGATGAGACTGAGGAAGGGAAGTGGGAATAAAGATGCATTTTATTCTTTACATTAAAAGATCATAATATAGAGTTATAATTTTTTTCATGGGGAAAAAAAGAACATCTGAAATCTATTTTTGTGATGAAGTAGTTATTGAATTTTGGTCATGTAAAGGTATGAATTTAATGTAAACCAAAAAAAAAAGACAATTAAATTAAGAACAGGCTTGAATCTCATACAAATACATTTGCAGTTTAAATATGGTATAAGAAAGACTTATGTGAATGAACAAAACTTCTATCCAATTTATGTCATGAGCTTTATAAAGTCTTTCAAGAATCTTTCTCAAATGCGCAGATATACATATTTTTTTTTATTTCCTGGTAGCATAAATTATTGTAATGTGATTTTGTTCTATGAAAGATGCACAGATGAGTTGAACTTGCAAGGCAATTTTCAATTTTTAAAATTTTATGAAACAATATTCCTTTAAAATTTTGGAAACTTTTTGTTGTTTTTTGGGGGGTTTTGTAGTTTATTTTGCAGTGCAACCAATTTCGAGTTTGATAGTTTGATATCCTGTAAATTTAAACGTCTTTAACTCTAAATGTAAAAGAAAAATATGTAGTTTAATTTTTGTTTAATGATTGGCGTTAAGTACTGAGTTGTTTTTCTTTCTTTCAAACATAATTTTATTTTTTCTTGAGGTAGAGATTAAATTACATCCATAGAGTAAGTAAGTAGAAAGCTGTTTTTCCTTATCTTTAGGTGATGCCATGATGCAAAAAGCCTTGTCTAACCCAAAAGGTGAAAACTACAAAGATTTGTTCCAACAACTCTTACGAAACCAGCTGGCAAAAACCAGTTCTCAATCCCCATCTCATCATGGACCTGTGTCTTCTGTCACTTCAGTGATTGCCTCCAGTACAAAAACTGAGATGCATAGCAAAACAGATCATCCAATTAACTTTTTCGCAGGAAGCAATATAATAAATGAAAAGCAAGATATGGGACTCAATCTAAAACCAGTGGGAAATAAAATGGGAATGGATAAAAAGCCTTTTGCCTTGCTAGGTGCAAAAAGAATTGGGAGCTCTAACAATGGAAAGTGGCCAAAACCCAGGAAGGCTGTAATGAAGGGACCTGTTCAGTCGAAACACATTAAGCAGGCTCAGAGATGTAGCACTATTGGTCCTCAATGCAGTGCTGTTGACAGCCCTGAGGTACTCTATATCTCAAGTGATGAAACGATGACATGCCCTCCAGAACAGGGGTTAAAAAGACCGGAAATTGAAAGGAGTGTATGCTTGGAAAAGAACCAATCAGACAGTGTTAAAAACTCCGATGGTAAAATTTCTTTGGAGGAAATTACGCAGACCAAGGCAGACTGCATGAGAGGCATTCACAGAGAACACAATAAGATTACACATTGTACTATTGATTCAGTTACTACTGATGATCTGAAGTTTTGTGTTGGCAATCAGCTCAAAACTATGTCTTTAACTGCATCTGATGCAGCAGAAGAGCGTGCCTTTTCATGCTCAGCCTTGCTAGTTACCTTAGCTTCACAGGCGAGATCTTCCAATCAACCAATATTAGGTGAACCATCTGTTTCTTGTAAGACTGGTCAGATATTTGAGCGAGACAAATCAAGCATGAAGCCTGCTTCTTCTCCTTTTACTCCAGTTACAAAATCAGATTGCTCTGATATAGTGTACTCAAACGCTTCTCACCATGTTATCAAGGAAACTGCAGAAAATAAGGAAACAATGGCTCCATTAAAGTTTCAAAGGGTGTCAAATGCTACACTTGCTGAGGAGAAGGCAAGCTCCAGCAAGTCAGAGCTTTGGAAAAAAGCAGAAACAGTAGTCCCCAAACATCAGATGTCTATGAATCAACAATACATCCTACCCAAGCCATCATGTAGGTCTGAAGAGAATGATGAAGAAATGGAGTTTGTGTTTCAGGCGCTGGAGACCCCCAAATTTACTGGGAAGGCAGAGGATATCTTAGACAATCTGTGTGACATGTTAGACAAAGATGAATCAAAGTCAATCTCCAATGACTGTGTGCCTAAAGAATCTGAGCAAAGCAGTGTCTTCAATAAGTGTAAACCAGGAGATTTTAAAGTTTCTCAAGCTGAAATTGCAGGGGGGACCATGGATACAGATGAAGGGATCACAGTGAAGAGCAGATCAGCCTTTGCTGTAAATTCTTCTCAAGGTGGACAAATTTGCCGTAAAAGAATTTCAGGCTTTGCAGAGACTTTTGTCCCTGCAAAGATCAAAGCTAGGAATCTCCAGTGTGATGTCCAAAAAACAGAACACCTTCTTCCAGATTTTGAAAAGATTTTACCTGAGAATAGTTGATGATGCTAAATATCATTTTTGCTGCAGGCTTTTTGTTCTACACAAAAGTACAAGTTTTGTTATCATCAAGACATGTGTCAATAAAGAGTTTATGATTTAAATGCGTTGCTGTCTGGAAATATTACTGTCATAACTTTTTGAAAATAGTATTTTTATGTCTTGATGATGTTTGATTCCAAGGCTTTTATAAAAATAGTATTGGTAGCAAACATGTACAAATATTTACCGCGTTGAAATTTTTAATAAAAAAAGTCTTGTTGCATGTTTGGCTGTGGAAATAACACTGATAGTTGCATCATTATGTTTAAATTTGAAGCAGTAAAATATATTTATTAATATGTATTTAGGAAGCAGACAAGTAAACATCTTTCCTGAAAACAAGGGGCACAAAAAAGGAAATAATAGAATTCTAAATCTTTTGAAATAATGCATCTTGTTATAAAGTAAGATTTATGTTTCTGTAAACTAATTTCTCAACTAGTGTTGCAAGTTTGCATACGTTTGTAATACTTGTTCTTTTCTCTTTAATATTCTTGACTCAAATTAAACTTTTTTTTTCTTTTTTTTTTTCAGTATTTGGTCAAAATTATGCCATAGTTTGTTTTTGTTTTTGTTTTTTTTGTTTTCAAATTTGAATGGGAGATAATTGATATAGAACATGAAGTGTCAATTTAAAGGAAAGTTATGTAGGACTATCAGCTATGTTGAGCAATAATTCTCAGAACATCAGGTTTTAATGACAGTATTATTTCCAGAGCTAGTATGCAATAAATTAAATGTTGAATTTGTCTCCTGTTTTCATTTATTTTTCGCTATACATCTTTTTTTCCCCTGTAAATTGTATTAATCACATGAGATGGAAAATTTTAATTATTCACATTCTAATTACTGTTACTTATGTGCTGGTGTAATAATTATCCATGTTGTGTCAGCACAAAATGTGATGTTTTATAGCAAAGTAATACATATGTGCAGGCTCAAACACTTCTCTAAATGAAAACAATCTTTTTTTCCATACATTGTATTTTTAAATCAAGATGTGTTCTCTAGATCAATTTTTTTTTTTCGATCACTGTTTCACTGTATATTTAGATTCACTATAGTCAAATAGATCCAAATTTACTCAAAAACTGAATATAAATCTTTTCTGAGCAAAGCAGTGTCTTCAGCAAGTATAAATCAGGAGATTTAAAGTTTTGGATATAAATCTTCTCTAGATCTATACTCCCATAGTTGGCTATATTTAGCTTTCCTTGATGAATTAAAGCCTGAATCTCCATCAATAGGCTTGTCATTGAACAGATATATATATATATGCAAGTTTGCCTCTTAAAGGTCTTGCATGATTCTGTAGAAAACAAAAAGTATTTGATGCTATAGCAATGATTCTTTTTGCTCATAACTTGTCATTTATTTGCAGTAGACCTATTGCAATTTTGGCAACACATGAGCGTAATTTGTTTTGACTTTTTTTAGGCAGAAGGATTGGGAGAAAAATCTGATGCAGTGTCTAATTATAATTTCGATCCAGGGCCATAAATGGTACAAAAATTTGCTGAGAACCCAAATAACAGCCTTTTTTTTTAAAAAAAGACACAAAGAATGAAGTAATCAAGATAACTATGTGGGATTTTTGTAAGTGACAGACCTAAGGTTGAGTTTTATTTAAATAAGATTTTTTAAATGATCTCATGATAATTTACTTTTTGACATTTTTTTTGTGAAGGTCTGAGATAACATCAGTCCCAAAGCATTGCACACAGTAAAAACATCTAATTACAAGTGAGTAAATGGTGTGAAGGGATCAACTCCAATGGATATTGAAAATTGCAAGTAACTACCTGTACCAATATATATGGTCCTGCAATAAAAAGTTTTGTGCTGATTCCACCAACGCCATCATTAATGTATTTTTAAATGTTGTATAAAATATCACTGTTGAATTTAAGTATCCAGTTGTTTTGAAAAATCCATATTAAATTGACATTGAAAAGAAATTGTGGTATATAGCAATGGTAACAAGTTTTTTTTCGTTTTTTGATATACCTCTTTATAATTGCTACACATGAATGTGTTAGCAAATGAACATTATTGTTTTGTTATCATCAATATTGACAATGTTTTGCTATCTTAGATAGCTTCAGCAGTGTTGATAATCTTCTCCCCACCCAAAAGTGTTGTCACTCAATCTAATATCTTCTTCCTTTGTCTTCCTCTTTAACAACCTCCTTCATTTATGTATCCCCATTCAATTATTATCAGACTTATTTAAAATAACTGCGTGGCCTGTGCGTAGTGCTTGACAGTTATGTATCTTCTTTATGATAAAGCTAATGGTTTCTGTATCTTTAAGAAGTGCTTTGGGTTTTGTTTAGTTGTCTATAGAATACAAAACATTCTTTTCAATGCAGGAACGTGATTGCTGCTGCCTGTATTTTTCTCTTCATTTATGATTAATGAAATCGTTCAATATTAGTGCTGCAAAACTCTTCTTTGTGTGCTTCTTGCTAAAATTCTAGGGTACAGGGACAGTTTTTAGGATTTGTGAATGAGTGCTTTTTTTTATCTCCTTGTTTGCTCAAAATATTGAGTGAGGTCCACACATGTTTTACAACTGGATTTTTTTTTCTTTTTCTTTTTTTTTTTTTTTTTTTGAAGAATGGGTTAAGTTTTCCCAGCGCTGTCACAATGTGTAAAATAAACGCAATCAACTTGCTGTTAGGGTCTGTAGAATGTTATGAAAATGCTGTTTTATAGGTCATTTCAATTTTCAAGTTTTTTTGTTGTTTTTTTTTTATGAACATGAATCTGTTCTGATCAGTCCTTGAGTGATTCTGTTGATATTGAACTGAAAGTGAAGAAAAAGTCTTATGCTTACTAGGCTTAGGGTTAACTGAAACATTTTCAATTGAAAGCAAGGTGCTGTGAAACATGTGTATTTAGTATAGTCAACAATATGTAAAGTGACTGACTCATTAGGTCTGTTTTAGGATATTTACAGGGTTCAAGCTAATAAACTCATTAGGCAATGCATTAGGTGCATAGATTTTGAGAAAATACCTCTATTTCTTTCCTGTCTGTCTCTCAGCTTGCATCTGCTGTCCGTCTCTCAGCTTGCATCTTGTGATTCTATGAATCTTGATACTGGAATCGCTGTGCTTTGTATTTCTCTTGCTCACTTTTGCTTATTCTCTGATTTTTTCATCGTAGGTTTATTGCACCTTTTTATTTGTGTCTATATTTTACTAATATTTTATTCTTGATTTGGACTTGAAGCTTTGCAACCATTTCATATTTTCGCATTGTTGAACATATGTTGAAAATATTTTTGCAAAGAGAATTGTGATTGGAGCACATTAAAGTAGTCATATGCCCATTTTTTTTTTGTTTGAATACTTATCTTTTTTTTATGCATTTTTTAATGTAATTATATATTTATTATGAATATATGATAAAATATGTATATTTATATATTTGACATTCGATCAGATCTCTCTGTATGTTTGATTAATGCATTATACAAGCTCATTGTATAACCCTTAATACATTTCTGTTCAACTCATCAGGCCTATATGCAGTGGTCTGATATCTGGGCATTTCATGAGAAAACAATGCGTGGAATGGCTACATACAGCCTTTACCCAAATATTTTGCACATATCCAGGAGAATAGGCCTCAAATCTAAAGGGGACATATTCGCATAACAACTCAAATTTGCCATATTTGGGGTGAAGGTTTGGGGTCAATATTTCCAGAAGTGCACCTCTTTCCTTTTTAAAGGGTATACTCTTCATTCTGCTTTTGCCTAGGCCTAATTTCGCCATGATTTAAGCTGATATTAGTCCATTTTATTTGTGCCTAATCCTGCCTAGACCCACTTTTCAAAAAGAAAGTTTCCAGAAGGAAATTCAGCAATGGCAGAATGATTTCTAAAGGCTAGATTTTGCACAATTTGAAAATTAACAACAGACACATCTCATAATTTTGTATCCTTCCATATTCATTTAAGTTTGAAACTGCATGTTGTCTGAGAGCGAAGTGATAACCCATATTTGCATATACCAATTCATTAAAGGGATAAATTCAGATTTTTTAAAAAGTAGTAGCAGTGCATTCATTTATCTGAATACATGAAAAATGGTTCAGTGCTTGGCTTTACTCATGTACTTTCTGATGCTGAACTCAGCAGGCTGAACATTAAATTAGAAATTCACTTTTTTTTAAAATGAATTTTCATTTACAGTAATTTTATAAATATTAAATATAACAACACTGATTTTCCCTAACAAATACATTGACCTGTATTTTTTTAAATTGAGCTTTGTATTTTCATTCTTTCTGCAGTCTGTGTAAGTTATGTACATCTTAACAAGATAGTATGAATTTTGTTCATGTTTTGCTTTGTAGTATTGTGCAGTTAGCTTATCTCATTCTGGTTCACTTGAACTTTAACATTTGCGAGGTCATAAAAATTTTGCAAATTTATGTTACACTATTTTCCTATATAAAAAAAAAATTAATTGTAAATCATATTAAAATCATGTCATGTTTTGAAGGAAATATTAAATTAAGCTGTCCTAACAGTAGTTAAAGAGAAATAAAAAACGTAAGATCTCATATAGGCCCAAATTCTTTTTTCCCTCAAAATAAATAAATCATAAACAGTAAAGCAACGCATAAACAGACCTCAACAATTGACAATGTCAATGTACCAACCGCTTTCAATTTTAGGCATGGTATGTGCATGATTTGATAAGAAAATTTGATTGATCTGAAACTTATATTAGATAGCTTTTTTTGTTTTTTGTTTTTTTTTATAAATATTGTATTTATGCAGAATGTTGATTTCAGTTGTCTGTACTACATGCTTTTGATATTCAAATTAATTTGTGATATATTTAATTTACAAAATGCATTCATAGAATCTCACCTAGCTAAACTGCTCTTGCTTTAATTTTTTTTTTTTTTTTTAAATGCTTGGCTTGAATTCGGATCCATTACAAATGCTGCAAGGGACCAACTGCATTCTGTCATGTCTGTCTGAAGTTTGTGAAAGGCAGTGTTTGTTTTGTTTCTTGTTTTCTGTTGATTTATTTGTACTTAATTTCATATTGTACCCTCATAATGTATAAGTATACTTTTCATGGAATATACTTTTTAATCATGCTCTTCAAAAATTAAATGCAATTGCAAAGTTTCTCATGTCCATGCTTTTCTCCCTTCCTATTTCACAAAGCATTGTTTCATTTTGGAGACACTGTCAAACACTGTCATCTAACCAGTAAATAATTATAATATCATATTGTAATTACAATGTTATATGTCTTGAGACCAGTCAGAAGTTGCATTTTAAACATTTCATGAAAGCATCCTTAAACTTCTGTTTTTTAAGTTTGCAATGGTCTGATCTGAATAGAGCTATGTTGATTCTGAGTAGAAGAAAGAAACAATAATTTGAGAATTATTTTCATACATATATATATATATATATATATATATATATGTGAGCAATTGCTAAAAGGTGTCACATTTTTTACTGCATTTGAAAAAAAAAAATCTTCAATTACTCAATAAAAAGCCCAACTGAGTGTCAGTGAGGTAATATTCATGCAGAGTTAGATAACAGGAGTAGACCCACGTAAAATAAAGTGGTCTTTACCTCTTCACTTGGTAGTGAATGAGCTTAATTTGCTGATACATGACCACTTTTTTTGGTGGCTTTGTCATCATAATTATGTGCAAAACTAAATTTGGTTCATTTAGATAGCAAGAATGCATCCAAAACTGACTTTTTAAACATAAAGTAGTATTTCATATGCCGTTATACTCACAAATCGTTATACTCACAAAACAAAATTTATGTATTGATGAGTTAAAATTTTTCAAATAGGGCTTGCAGAAAATCTTTCGCACACAACTTTGACGGCATATATATACATACATATATATATATATATACACACACATATGTACAGTTGGACATGATTAAGTTGAACAAGGAACCCTCAAAATCACAAATCTGCCAAACTTCTTAATTTTTACATACAATTACATTTTCATGTGCTTGTAATGTCTACCTTTTATTGAACTCATTCACACAGATTCATAGTGCTGTCCCTTAGTTAAACCTAAATCAGCTTGGGATGGTTATCAGAATCTTCTCTGCTCTTTTATTTTATATTAGGCATGTTCAACTAATATCACATGCAAGACTGTGGACAGAGGGTTTATTGCTTCAAGCAATGCGCAGATAAAAACTTGTCAGCATTCATTGCATTCCTTTGATCGAAACATCATGGCCATTTTGTTACGAGGTTTTTTAGTGTTATTTGTACATGCATCAAAAGGTAAGAGTTAAAAAGACGGCGAAGTAACAAAGATGCTTCATGAATTTCATCAGCTCGTCTTTCCTAGCTATAAGTGTGATTATTATTCTAGATATTTTAAGTCCAATAACAAAAGTTACAATTTTTGCCCCAAAACATGACATCTGAAAAAAAACAAACATTGAACGTATGTACGATGCACAAAATAAGATTAATAAACAAAGAAAGAAAAGATACTTTGTCACAGTCTATAATTTGCTGGTGCCATATGATTGTTAGCTAAACTTGTGATGATACTGTGCAAGGTGTGGAAACTTGCCTGCTGAGTTCTTTTTTTTTGAGATAAGTTAATCAGCCCTGGTAAGAGCAGGCCTGACAGCATCTAATTAATATTTTATTAGTTCTCTTAACATGCTTACCTGCTATCCACCACATGTAATTATCTCAAGCCATGCGCAAGTAGAGTGGCAAATTTTACAATTGGAATGCATCAAGCAAAAGTATATTTTACACTGATAATTTATGGAAATTTGGTTTGTTTTTGTTTTTTTTTTTTGCATTAAGTTAAAAATATAGAACATATTTCTTGTGAGCTATCAGTCTTTTAGACATATTTTTAATAGATATCAGTTTTTCAATCAAAGCAATTGTTGAAAAAGATAAATGAGATGCAAGGTCATAAATATAATTTTTTGGAACCTCTGAAGTTAAGATTTTGTTCTCTTTTTCTTTTTTAGATTAATGAAGACTTAAAGCTTTTTCAGGAAACAGAACTTTGTATGTGTTGATATAGTTTCTATAGCAGCATCTTTCACCATTATTATCTTGTGCAGTTTATGACATAAACTCTATAAAATGTAAGAGGATTTAAAAAGTGCATGTATATGTATATATGAAAGCCTTAAGTTTAAAATGACATATCAATAAGTTTAGCTTGATCGTAGTGATTGCACAAAATTATTATAGACATGACAACAAGCTTTTTAGAGTGATATGTAAATTACTCATATTATGATTAATTTGGGTGAGCAATAAACATTATATTGCTTTTATGATTTTCATGAGTAAAATAAATACCAAAGTTTTGCAAATACTTTAATGTTCTTACCGGTAATTTCTTCATGGTTAACACAACTCATTGTAGATTATAATATGCAAAATATACAATGTCACAAACAAAAGATTGTCTACAATATTTAACTAGTTTGATTCTACACTGTTAAGAGATTTAATATATATATTGAACTTATATGAATAGTCATATGTTTGTCAACCTCATTTTTTTTCATCCATAATAAAAAAAAACTTATTGGTAATTAAAGCCCGTTTGACAGTGTTTACTTTATGCTGAGCCCTGCATTGGAGATCTGTGATAAGAAAATACTTGTGCAAAAACACAACTCTTAAGTCTAAAAGTTGCATTCACCTAAACACAAAGATTCAAAAATATCAAAATGAAACTTATATTTATTTTACCTTGGCAAAGCAAGAAATGTTGAATGACTAATTTTATGTGGTGAACAAAACTAGACGCATAATGAATAAATAAGTAAATATACAAATAAAACTGCAGAAACCAACATTTGTTTGCTAATGTGATAGTGTCAAGAAAATAAAAATCTTGAAATAGATGTAAAGGTTAAAACATGTTCGTAGAAAAAATATTTAAAAAAAAAAAACAAAAAAAAAAAAGCAAGAAAAGTAGCAGTGTTGAGAAGGAGGAGCAGAAAAAAAAAGGGGGGAAGAAGAATTGAAAGAAAGCATGAAATCACTATGATCAAATTCTTGCTTAGTTTTATATGACCTCAATCCTGAAAGTATTTTAATGGGGTGGCAATATGAAATATGTAAAAATGAGTAATAAGTCCTTACATTTGTTAGGTGCTTGTTCTCCCCGGTGTATTGATGAAGTTATACAGAGAGAATCATCATACTCTCTTGTTTTTGGTCACTAATAAAACTATCATCAATATATACATCATTGCCTATTGGTGCATTGCTTTGACATTTTAAACAGTTTAGAGTTATGTTTTCATGAGAGAAATTTTGTGAATTCAATGTGCATTGAGTTTAGACCTAGACTTAGAGTTGCTAATCTTTGGATTTCAGCCTCATTTACTTATGATATTCAGTCAGATTCCACATTGGCCTCGGCTAAGCTTATGTTAGTTTAAAAGTACCATTATTATTTTTAGCTTTGTTTATCTTTATAGACCTAGAGATTTCCAGAGGATTTTCGTAGGTTCGAAAAATAGTGCCCATATAATTGTGCGCAATATTACTTAAAACAGGCTGTGTACGATTGAAATGAATTCGCGGTTTAAAGCTATGGCTGTCAATTTAAGTTATCTAAAAGTCTGTATAAACCTTACTCTATCGATATGTAAACAAAATTTCAGAAACCTTTAAATTATGTATCCAATAGCGTTTAAGTCTCGTAACCTATTTGGTTCTGGCATGAGACACTTTGGATTCTATGAAATATTTCTCAACCTCGAAAAGACCCACAGTCTTCGTGTCCATAATGATTGAAGATTTCAAAGAATATGGTCATATGCGTGAGCAATTATCGCACCTTGCTCGTTCGTTGCCAAATGGTGGATGGTCTTGACTTTAAAAAAGTTTTAGTGAAACATTTTTACTTGAATATTTGCTGGGGTTGGTCGACCTCCACATACTAGCATTCTGTTCAAACCTCCATGCAACACATAGGAAAGATCAGAATATGCTTCAGAAAGACTGTTGTGAAGGCTACATCCCGTGCGGGAAATGCTACACAGAGAGATAGAGAGATATGTGGGTAGATGGCTAGATCGATAGATTGATAGATAAATGGATCGATGGGAGAGAGAGAACAGAGAGATTTCTGTTACGACCTTTTTTTTTTTTTTGTCATCCAGCTTCCTTTTCTGTAATTTGTTGAACTTTTCTAAAGGATTGAGGATTTTGGATTGGCTTCATTTATCCAAACAATAACTACGATTTCATAGTTTGATGCCACGAGATTAAGTGATTCATAATTAGAGGCCTCTCTTTGCTTTAAAGGGGGGCGTCGGTCTCTTAATGGCTAGCGAGTCCCCCTTGAGATCTGCAGGAACCCTTCTGTCGTGGGTTCGAGTTCCACCAACGGCGCCCTGGTCTGACAGAGGGCCCGAAAGCCTGGGATCACCTTGTGGGTTGGCTATATACAAAACCCAACTCTTTGCTTTAAGTTCACAGCTACTTCACTCCTTGAG
>BLXT01007159.1:777921-796753 GCA_019648995.1 Plakobranchus ocellatus | reverse complement strand
CCAAGAACAATCAGGACCCTACTCCTGGTTCCCCGATGCTTTGACTAAGCGTGGGACCCACTTTACTTTACTTTTAAACCATAATATGAATCTATTAATAATTGAGCAAGGTCAATATTTAAAAGAATAGGGTAAGCTCAATAAATCATACAACTCAGACACGTGAAAATTGGCAGGATGGTGCATCAAAATAATATGCATTTGAGAATAGGAATATAATTTTTTGTTCTTTTTTTTTTGTACAATGGTATTTTGTATTGACAAGCTGCATGGCCAATCGTGCAGTGTTGGCAGAGTTAGATCTAGTTGTTTTTGTTTCCAATTTAGAAAAGAGTGCGGACGGCTATGAAACCACTCTTCTATTCAAAAAACTAAAAAGTACGAGAAATTCTGAAATTAAAACAAGATGGAAGGCATCGGGCGCGTTTCGCTATGTTGCCGGCTTTAAAAACCACAATTTTAGTCCAGGCAGACCATTTTCTTTATAAACAATAGAGAGCGCAGATCTGTCATTGTATTTTTTAAATGCAGGTGAAACTATCTTAGTAAATATACCCAGACAACAAGGACAATGGAAACCGAGGAGGAGGTTAGACCGTTTGATCCTAGACCTAGATAATCTAGATCACTAGATCTATCTAAACTGAAACTAGAGTCTATTAAATCTAGATTTAGATTCTAGTGTAGATTAGATCAGCTTGTAAATCTAGATCTAGATACTAGAACCTACAAGACATCGGCTCTAGATATAGAAACTTAAATGCTTTAAATTTAAATAAATTTTGATCCATAGGCTCTTATTACTAAAAGGCTTCTAGATTCTAGATCTAGTCTTCTAGACTAGAGGAAAGGCCACATGGCAATGGCCTTGTTTTGGGATAATCTGGGGACCAGCCCAATTGCTTCTAAATTCTAGATCTATGCCTTACCTTCATCAGCTAATCTCCAGAATGTTTTGTCAGAGACCTCTTCATTTTGTTGGTACCAGCTGATAGAGGTAGATCTGGAATGGGCCTGTTCCAGGACCATCCCAAAATTTGGCACTATAGGTTGGCCTAAATTTCTACTTTCATACCAGTTTACCTACAGCTACCAACGAAATAAAGAGGTTCTCGACCAAATTATTATGTAAATTAAGAAACTAAGATTGGTATAATCCAGGGGAACAGGCCCAACAACTTCTAGATCTAGGCCAACTTTCACAAGTTACCAACGAAATGGAGAGGATGAAGGCCAAGTTATAATGTAAACAGTGCTACTTTCAGTCTTCACACAATATCAATACAATTTTAAGGCCGAGACCTCTTCATTTTTTTGGTACATGGTAGCTAGTGAACATAAATCTAAAAGTCATTGGGCTGGTCCACGGACTATCCCTTATATTCTATTCTTCACAATTTTTCATTTTTGGTAAGGAAGATTAAAATAGATGCTGTTTATCAAAAGCGGCATAACACTGGCATTGGCCTGGTAGGCTACATACAATAAAGTAATGGTATCCTCCTTATATTTAGATTCTATATTTTTTTTAGCTTTAGCTGCTTTGTTTCTCAGCGAAAGATTTTTTTGTTCCAAAAAAATCTTGTTTCGTCTAGAATATGTACCAATATCCATTAAATTTGGTTGCAGCTTTTGTCATTCATTGAATAGATATCTTCTGAGGCTTTTGTCAATTTTTTCTGCTTTTTTAAGAAATATTATGACTATTTCATTGAAGATTAGGGCCAAAGCTATTTTTGTGTTTTTAGCAAGGCTAATACATCATAGAATTTATAGAATTTTAAAATTTGCATGAAAAACTTTGTGAGATATCAAAACTCTTCATCTTTAATTAAAGATTTTAATGCATTTCGTTTTGTAAAGTATTTGTGGGACTGACTTTACCATCCAGTTAATAAGGTATGAAATGATTTCAAGATGGAATTTTGGGAAACTGATTTAAGAATATTTTTTTTTTGTTAGTGCAATTTAAGATTGTTAAAACTAGTGCTCCCTTACTACAATGGTCTTCTCCCAAAGTGAAAGAGGAGAATAATTGAACTTTTAACCCCAGCAAAAGTAATGTTTTTTTCATACTTTATTTTTTAAAATTAAGTTTAATTCTCTAAGTAAATGCATAGTGAGTGAGTGATATTATTGAACCCCCAAAAGCTTCAAATTAGCATGCTAAAACTCTGGCATCATTGAGGAAATATAGGATTGCAACATGAGGGTGACCATCCCTCACATTCGTCTTGAGGATAAAAACAAAGATAGAATTCGATAGTGACATTTAAAAATGATACCAAAAAATTTGAAAAAGAGATTCACAATCCGAGATATTAATTTAAAAGTGCAGGACACCTGTGTGTCCATATTTGTTCCAAAAAATGTTATTTGCTTGCAATATTTCTAATAAATTCAACCTTTATTTCAGACCTCTATAAAAACTTTTCTGGAGCAAGGTGATGTTCCACAACCTCGAGGGGAAGAGACAGCTAAAACATTCAAGAGACGTTCAAATGTGAACTTGCAGAAATGTGGGTGAAGTTTTTTGTTGCTGAATTGTTTTGCTTCTTTGTTAACTCATACTTAAGCACTTTGTTGATGATACCAAACAAGAATCAATCGGCCTACTGCTAGCTTGCTAACCCTTGGCCAAAGATGTGAATATATCCTCACATTTACTAATCTTACAGAATAATTTTAAGCTTGAGAGCATTTTTTAAGCAAGAATGATGCTAATATATAAAGTAGAACTGCATTTTCCTAAGCGTATCTCTAGTGCAGTGGCAATAGCGCTAAGGCCATCAGCATTCAGGTTCTCCTCTCAGCAGGGTGTGAGCATACACATGCACATAGACCTACTTTTGTTGATCAAATCTGACTGATCAGTGGACTTATATAAATTTGTATTTCAAGTTATTGATTTGGGAAACACTTCCCTCACCTGTTTCCTCTTGAATGAAGTCTTAACCATCCATGACAATGTGAAAATTGTAATCATTTTCAAATTGGACTTATTATGAAAAGTAGCAAAGGCTAAAGAAATCAATGATATTTTACAATTCTTATTTATTTGTTACATTACAGCCATGTGCAAAACAAACAAAAGCAGGCTTAGGCTACAATGCTAACTTTAGATGGAAACTTTAAGAAAATATGTACATGTTTATTTTTAAAAAAATAAACAATATCAATACGGTTTTGAAGAGATTTCTACAACTCTCTTCTGCCATGCCGGCTATTTACAAACTGCCCAGCTGTGCCAGCAGCACAGAGGTGCAACCCACCTTGGGCTGACAGTGACATTGATCTACCATAAAGGAGGTTAAGTTATTGCAATTTTCATAGACCCTCCAAGATATTGAAAATATTTTTTTCTTAAAGGGTTAGCTTTTATGCTTACCTTTAATTCCTTACAACCATTGATTATTGATAATATTTTAAATAGATAATGATAAGTCTCTGACTCTGAGCACTGTACTATAGATCCTTTTTCTTTGACTTTCTTTAATGAAATTTACCCACAATTTTCATTTATCAGTTTGAACTTGAATTAATTTAATCGTAAACTGTCTGACAGTTTGATGTAAATATGTATCAAAGCAGTATCTTCCTTGAAATTTTGATAAAATAATATTTACTGCTATGCATTCTTCTTTTGGAGTCTAAATTACCATACATACTTGAATTGCTACTGATATGATTTTAGATGTAATCAACAGAAATATAGAAATGCCAATTGAATCTTTTTTTCTCATGCTTTAATAACACTCTAGCAACTTTATAGGAAGGGTGGGTTTAAAAGTGTAAATGTTATTTTGAGTTTTATAAGATATATTGTTAATGATTATCTTTCTATGTTCTTGAGTAATTGAATCAGCTGTAACAAGATTTCTGCCTCCACTAATGATTTAACCCTATCCGTACACGTATGGTAATTTTGTTACCCCAAGGCTTGTTTTTAATTGTTTGAAAATGCTTAAAATGGGAATTTTCTTTCAGCTTTTAAGTATTCCTCAAAATTTCAATTTCACATAGGATTACATAATAATGATTGATAGAAAATCAATATTGAACTGACCTGAGGTCATTTCCAAAACCCTCCATTATTTTTTTACCATGTAAAGTATGAAGTGATTTTGTTACCCCCGACGTATGGATGTGGATGTAACGATTTTTTTGTCTTACTTTTGCCTCTTTATGACTTAACAGCTATGCAACTTTTGAATGATGCTGTGTCACCATCCCTCAACCGTATGACACGGACACCAAGGGGAGGTTTGAGATATTTATCTTGTAAGTATCTCTATCAGGATGAGATGCTAAAATTTCTGAACCCTTGTAATTTTATGTCAGGACACCATATGTATTGTCTACAGTGCCTAATATTATTTAAATATCTGCCCCCATTTGTATTTTAAATCCTAGGTTTATTGATTCAGTAACATTTTTTTCTTCTTTCAAATCCCACATTTTATAAACTGTTCTTTGAAACAATTATTTTTTTGTTTGGGATGTGCATGATTTTCCTGCCTTAAATCCAAAAGGCTCTGCAATAAACCATGCAAAATTTTCTCATTTAGCAAAGCCTTTTTTTTTTTCTTTTTTTTTAGTACAATCGTGTAAAGTACATGTTGTGACTAAAATCCAACTTGTAAGAAAATATGCATAGGATTATAAAACTAATAGCGGCTTTGAGGATTCTAATTGTCAGAATATTTTAAGTTATATGCTTTGTAAAGAAAGAAAATTTAATAATGAATAAAGGAAAATTCTCAGGATTTTCATGAAATAAATGGCTAGCATTTTTTTTTTTACTCAGCTCTAGATACTTCTGACATCAGCGAGGCTTTGAAATTCACCCCAGGGAAAAGACAAGCAAATGTGAAGCATCAGGTGCAGTCAACAGTTTAAACTTTCATTTTTTATTCTGCTTTTAATGTGTTAATTTTGTGTTTTACATGCATTGAAAGTGGCGATATTAACTTCGTCTTGTTAGAACTTAAAATCCACAATCATACAAAAAAAAGTTTTAAAAGTATTAATAGCACAAAAATTGATTGTCAGTGCTCTTCATCAGAAATTTTTAATTATCTGGCACGGGAAGAAAAAATTGCTGTGACCCAAATGAGGTGTCATATTTCTATCACATTAACATTGTGATATTTCTAACATGTTTACAACTTCTTAGCCACAAGTTATTCTAGCAGTAACATATAGAAAAGTTTTATTTGTTAATTTTATTTTCAATTAGAGAAAATACAAAAGGGAGAAAATTAACTTTGAAATGATGATAGCAATTTGTGTGAGTTTTTATGCATTTGCTAAATTTCCAGATCCACAAGTCTGGTTGCTATCTTATCTTTAGATTTTTTACCGTTTCATCGCATTGAGTTGAGTGAATCCCAGACCTCCCCTAACTTCTACTGCTATTTTTATGGTGATCTTAAGCTGTGTCAATTATGCTCTATTCATGCCAACAATCATATCCAAAAGAAAAAAATTGCAAGCTCTTCTACTTTTGGCATTGCATCAAAAAGCTTTCTTGAAGCCATTCATGCTTTTTTACCATGAATGCAAACAGTCTTTCTTTATCTATTTACTCTCTCTCTGAAGATAATTGATTGGTGACAATACAAAATATTTTTGTGCTAAAGAATCAAGTTTGAATGTGCCCATTGTTTTTATACTATGAAGTTTATTCCCTTTGGAAAATCGATTGTGTTCAGGCCTAAATTTGTCCCAGAAAATTGTTTGGTTCATTTTAAATTTGGAAAGTTTTGGAGGGACATTGAAATATATCAAGGACAGAATGGAAAACTAAGGATAGTGTTTAGGGCTTGAGACACAGATTAATATTTGAAATAAAAATGATATTCTTGACAATTTAAGTTTCTAAATTTCAAATTTTCAATAATTAAAGAAAAAAGATTTTGTTTGAACTCGGCACAGATTTAATTTTCTAACTTAATAAGTAATAAGTTAACGAATTCATTTTGAAGTTATAATGAGGTCATAAATCTTCAAAATGCGACTTATTTGGACTGGTATAATTTGTTAGCATCGTCACAAATAAGCATGTTTTTTTTTATTTTTTAATTAAACCAAACAAATAATGGAACAGAATTTTAGAATTTCTGACTCGGTATATTATTGACCTATTGTTATTCAAACGTAAAAGTTGGTTTTTCTACATCTGAATGTTTTCATCATATATGCAGCCCATCAGAAGTCCTGTGCCAAAAGAGGTCCCTCCATACCAAACAGAATTCACAGAGATTACTCAAGGAGGGGTAAGTCCTCAACATGAAAGATCTGGTTTGAAATAATTCTTGCATTCATTATTTTTCTTTTCTTTTTTTATTTATTTATTTTTTTTTTTTTGAAGACCAAATGAGAATTCTTAATGTAAACTGTTCTTTTTGCCTTCATGCCCAAAATCCTCCGCCAAAAATAGAGTAATCCAGACCTAAAATCCTTGTAGTTCTTTAAAAGACTAGCTTACTAGGGGTAACACAGAAAAAAGAATTTCAATATGTTATAAATATTTAACCCGATGATGAAATTAAAGAAAAGAAAGCATATAATAATAATGATGATAATGATAATAATAATAGTAATAAGGCTACTGCTGCTGCTGTTCTAAGGTTTTTTTGTTTCTTTGAAAACATGTTATCAATGCTTCAAAAACCCACGCCATTCATCATATTTGACAATAGTATTTCCAAAAGCAAAAAGATCTTTTGAAAATCTTTTGTCTCTCATAAAAAATTTTTATTTTGTTTTCTCAGGTTGAGTTAACCGAGGATATGACTCTCTCAAATGTCACTTTTATAGGTGATGAAGATCCCGGAAATAAAGGTACTGATCTTGAACAAAGTGATTTAGATAGAAACATTTTGTTGTTGTTGTTATTAATTGTAATAATCCCTCAGAATAAAGTACTTTGAAATGGTAGTCTCAACTTGTATTTTCTTAGGTGGAAACTTTTCTAGGGAACAAATATTTCCTGCAAGTATCCATGATTTTGCTCACATTTAGTAAAATTGCAAATTGCAAACTCAAATATATGCCAATTCAATGTGCATGACAAGCACTAAAAAATTTAGACAAGACTTGTCAAGTGAATCTTTAAAAGTTAAGAAGCATGATTGCAACAAGATATTTCATAGCAAGATGCTAAGTTTCACATAGATTTTTACATTTGCTGTTGTTTTTTTTTCTTTTATTCTAGTAATTTCAAAGCACCCCATGTTATTTATCCAAATTACCAATTCATTTTTGTTCTTAGCTGTCTAGATTTAGGGTAAAATTGAATTTGTTGGCTCTATCAAAACTCTTTAGATGTAGCTATATGATATCAATAATGTTTATTTTTCCGGAAATTGATTTTCAGCCTCTCGCGGCCTATTTGAAGCATTCAGCAATGCTTTGAGACAAAGTCCTGCCTCTCATCAGGCTATGAATTTATTGCAAGACTATGTGGCAGCGTGTGAAGAACAAGTCAATATTCTACAAAAACTGAGGCGTGGCATTGTGCGCAACCAACCAAAGTAAATATGAAATACTTATGGTTCAAATTGATATACTCTTATTGTCATTCATTTTGTGCTTTTGAAAAGTTTTTAATATTATTTTGTGAATGATGGTTTTAACAGAGCTGTTTCAAGATCAGATGAATAGCTGACTTAAGGAGAATTAACTTCAAACCATTTTCATCTGTTAAAAGCTTTATATTTTGTTTATTAAACAATATTCTCTTTGCTTTTCATGATGGTTTCGAACCATGAATGCTGTTTTGTCTTCACCAGATTCAATAAAACTATGACTACTTATGATGTTCTGAAACTTGAAAAAGAAACATGGACATTGTTCCACTGCTTGTACAAGGACAGATTAGAGACAGAGGAAAAAGATAATGAATTCATGGAAGATGATGGTGAGGAAGAGAACAAAACAATGGTAAGTGCATGATCTTTGTAGCTTTTAAATATGATTTTGAACACTTACTTGAAGCTGTTTTTCTGTTTGTGTTTTTCATCTGTAGAAGTGTTTTGGTTTTATACAGATTTGTCTCAAATCCGCTGGGCCATCCTGGAAATTGAGCATCTGTCCTGCTGTCCAACAGCAAATTGAAATGTGAAAATCTCTTTGCCTTTATTTTTCTTTTTTGTCTCTGCTGGTCAAGCGGTAGCTGTATCCTATTGACCATCTCCAATTGCAGTTTTTCTGATACAACCCTCATTCTCTTTTTTTTTTTAAATTAGATAAAACATCATGCCACTGAATTCAGTACTCAACATGAAATCACACGCATCTTGTTTTTAAGACAAGCCTGTAGTAGTAGTCCTAGTGTGACTATTGTATGCAGTAGATCAAGTGTAATAAGCAACCCACTGAGATGGTGGCAATAAAACAAGTACATTGAGGCTGTCTGCTTGTTCAAGTCAGTTTTCCATGTATGAACAAGGAACCATAATAGCATGTAAGGGATTATTTTTTAAAATCATATTGAAGTTCTTTTAATTTCATTCCATTGGCTAAAACACTTTTAAATGTTTAGTTTTTGTTTTTGATGAGTTATGGATTTAGTATTGCCTTAATGATTGTTTTTAATCATTTTCGTCCCACATTTGGCTTTGATAGAAATTTTTTTTTGTTATTTCTCCATCCGTATTTGGCTGTGAATTTTTCGTTTTTATAACAAGTATTATTTATGTCTAAATTTGACAGGTTTGGGCTTTGAGTGAGCAGAATATTGTGAACCGTTTGTTTGAAAAAGATTCACTTGTTCGACAAAGCCAGGTTTGTCATTTTGGTATTTTTTTGTAATTATTTTCTGCCTAATAAATCATCATTGCAATTGATTTTTCTCAACTTTTGTTATGAATGGTAATCAGTGCAACAGTGTTTTTACTGTTTTGAGAGCTAATTTTTTTTTAAAGCTTAGTCCCTTTCTAATTTATTCCTCAGCTTGTGGTGGACTGGCTAGAAATGTGCTCAGAAGAAAACTACTATGAGAGACAAGCCAAGTTTTACATTGAGCAACCAGTGGCATGGTAATATTTACAGATTCTATACTTTGTTGAGCTTTTGTTAAAGCAAGTATTTTGAAAACGAAAGCAAAATTTGTGGCCGAGTCACAAGTTAAAAAATTTTTTAAACATTCTTTTTTGAATTATTCATGAATAAACTGTTCAATTTAAAAAAAAAATTTTTTTATGCATCATATTTATGAAGTTCTATTTGTGACTATTGCAATCTGTCTGCTGCTACAGGGAAAATACATTGCACAACTTGCAAAAGCAGAAACGTGGTGTTAATTCATCTTTGTCAAGATCCATTACTGAGATGGTAAGTGATTTAATGTTTTTTTTTTTTTTTTTTTTTTCGGTTGGAATTTCAATATAGTGAGACCTTTTTAAAAGATTTAAGTTATGATTTGTTCCAGAAAACGAAAACATTTATTCTGAATACTTTATGAATTCTCATTTTAGCAAGGAGATAACTATAGAAGTGTCTTGAAATTTTAATTATTAGCTCTCTTAAGTAAGGGTATATTTATGTTATATACATGCATAGTTTTTTTTTGTTTTTTTTTTTCAAAATATTTCTTCTTCGTTAAGGTATTGCTTGGGAAAGAAATGGAGACTTCCATCATTAATTTTTTGTTGTTTTTTTTTCAGTTGAATGATATTGTATTCACATTCTTATTGCAAGTAAAGTACTTGCTTTTTATTCTTACTTCTTTTTTTTTTTAAACACCAGGACCCTGATGCACCTTGCAGACAAAAACTGTCTCTAGATGATCTTGATCAGGAAGATGAAAAATATTTTCTCAGAAATCTTTTTGTTTTGATTAGGGCTGGGAAGCTGGAAAAGGTTTGTGTTCCTGATGAGATAAAATATCACTTGAAAGTAATAGCTGAGAATACATAGAATTGACTTGGGGAGAAAAAGCTATTGTTGGAGTGTAGTGTCTGAAAACAATGAGAAAGGGAGGCTAAGGCTGCGCAAATGCTATTTTTCCCTTCTAGGTTAGTGTGTTCAAAGCTGAGGAATGCCCCTTTTAATTGCTTTATGGTGTGATATGAGGTGGAAATCCATTAGTCCACTATTAAGAGTTTCATTTTGTCTTGAAACTTACAGAAAAGGTGTAGAAATGATTGTTGAATAATAATCTGACCTCAGCTCAACTTTGACCACGATTGACCTTTACTCTCTAATTAGGTCTGTCTCTCAATAATAACCTTTGCACAACCCGTCGGCTTTTCTCAGACTGAACCCCATATATTTAAAGATTAGATATTTTAAAAGAACTATATCCGAAACTTTAAAACATCTAGCTTAGTTACATGGCTTTGGTATGGGAAAAAATCTACTAATTTATGCTGATCTAAAAATATTACCCATCAGTTAAGTTATGAAAAACTAACTTGGCTAATACAAAGATCACCTTTCATATTGGCAAAGCTATTCAACTAAGTTGTCAAGGGTTTGTTTTGTAACAATTGATAAATCATTGCATCTCCAGGCCCAAAACTTATGCCAGGCTTGTGGCCAGCCCTGGAGAGCTGCCACGTTTGAAGGCTGGCGTCTGTTTCATGATTCCAATTACTACAGCACCACGAATCTGGATGATGTGAGAGCAATAGACGGAAATCCTCATCGGGACATCTGGAAATCTGTATGCTGGGGATTGGCTAATGAGGTAAAAGAGAAATTGCTATAAATTCATGTATTACATAGCTGCCAATCATTACAGATTTCTGTGTTTTTTTTTATAAAAATAGTTTAAAATACAGCAGTACAGAAAACTTAGAAAATATAGAAATTTCGTAGTTTTTATTACGTTTTTTGTGTTTTTTTTGTGAAATTAGCTACACCAATGTTTTATAAGGATTCAGAGCCTCACAATTCTTTGAAGAAAGTGCTCATTTCTCAATCTGAGTAAAAAATATTGACAAAAAAGGCAATCTCTGATTTATAATTTTGATGCATAATATTGAAATGTTTAGAAAATATTCAAATAGGTCAAATTTTTGGAGCTGAATTTTTTTATGTTGGCAGTACTGCTGGTATCTGACTGTAATTTTTTTCAGTTTTACAAACTGTTATTCAAAAATTAAAAAAGAAAAAAAAATTTTTTTAAATTTCAAAGTTGATCCTCAACGCAGTAAAACTGAAATCACCAAAAAAGCCTGATTTTTTTTTTTTTTTAAAGAGATGAGCTGATTTTGTATCAGTATTTAAGTCCACTCAATTTGAATGCTTTATATTCTGAACTTCTTATTTCTTTTTAAATTATAATCCCTATGTTTCAAATTAACTTTTTAAGCATAAACATGATGTATTCATGGGAAGGGGAAGCCACAGGATAGAGGTAAACTTGACTAAAATGTCAAGGGAAGTACTTAAACTGCTTGATAAAATTCAACAGCTGTCTGTCTTGATTGCACTTAATGCTCTTCCTTCTTTTATTCTCCACACACTATCTGAAACCATGATTATGGCCCATCATCTTCAGAGTTAAATCCACAATTATTTCTGTATTTTGCTGGAATTAATTTCCATACAAAAAACAGAAATTGTGAGTTTTACCTATAGGCCAGTCAGTGTGTATTGAAACAGCGATGGGCAAGAAATGAAGTTGCCCCTAGTAACAACTCATTGTTTCACAAAGATTTGGTATATTATTCCTAAGTTTTCTGTAAAATTTACTATGTATCTTTAGCAAAGATTGTTGAAAATTACAAAAGTTGATTTTTGTGTAAAAAGCTGTCAAAATCCATAGCAACAGCTGTACATTCTAGGTCTAGGTCTAAATTTAGATTGAGATCTAGATCTAGATTTCTTTGAGTTCGATGATCTTTCACTCAAAGAGTTTCAATTGAACTTTATAGATGTAGATTTTAAAATTACCTTTGCTGTTAATTTAGGCCTATCAGAATCTCAAATCAAGATAATTGAAATCTATTTTCCAACACCAAGTCTAAGTCTAATGTTTTTTTTTGTGCACTTTAATGTACATGCTGCTGGTGTCTTGAGAGTCTTATATTGCTAGAATAAAAGTGATGCTTTAATTGAAAAAAAAGTTCTGAGAATAATGTTGCTAGAATACTGGGCAGATAGCATCATTTTGAAGATTTAGAAATTAAGCAAAGAATTGAACAGTTCATTATGAGCTTAAAGAACTTCTTTATTAATCTTAGTTTCTAAACTGATCAGTAAATTAGTTGGGATTTAAAACAAAGAAAGCATTAGTCTAGCAAATTAAATTCATGTTCCAAATAAAAAGTTTAAATTCCTAAGTCATGCACACCAAACTTCTAACTATTAGTAGGCTTAATTAAGAGGCATTATAGAAGACCAGGATTAGTGCATAAAAATGGAAATACTCATGCATCCCACTCAATTTTAACGATTATACCATAGAAGGTTAACAACCAGATCGCAGTCACACTTATAGACTCCTTTATTGGATCAAAACAATTTCGGCTTGGCATTACTGATGTAAATAATTACAGGTTTTTTTGCTCACCAAATTCAATGCTAAATACATTGCAAAGTACCACAAGATCTAGTCTTAACAGGACAGTATAAGATATTCATCACTTTTTATGTTGTTATCATCAATTAAAAAATGCTTTTAAAATTTAAAACACACAGACCTATGTATTTAAACAGGTAGACTAATCTAAGTCTAGTCTAGAATAATGCACGAATCATATGATTCATGTTAATTTAAACTTTAGGTGCTTGTCTGTTTGACTTCAAAATGTAATCTAGACCTAGATCTATTCTGAAGGCTAATTTTTTACATAGAAATGTAGATTTAATCAAGACATGGTCTAGTCTACATTAGATAAGATCTAGAAATTAGATAGACCAAATTATGTTTGAAGTATTCCTTATGGATACAAGGTGATTGCTTTGATTCTGAAAATTTGGGGGGGGGTCTTTTTTGTGTGCAGTTAATGGAGTTTATGCATAGTTGTGATTTGGATTGAGGTGATGTCAGAATTGAAAAAAATTAAGATCGTTCCCAAATTTTTTTGTCCTTTTATACAATTAACAACACAAAAAATGCCACTATATTTTGTTCTTTTGCCAAGAATTTTTTGTCCATTCCAGTTCTGTGGCTTGAGAGGGGGGGAGGGGTTGACTGGTGTATTGGTTGCAGATGCTTGCTGTTGTTTGCTTTGAATGAGTACAGTATCAGATAAATGGAAAAAGAATGAACTGTACATCATAAAATCTTAATGAAATTTTAAAAAATATTTGAAATTGTAATGAGTATTTGTGCGGCCTAAAGAACTCACTTGAATCAGCTTCTCTAAAGAGGGACCCCTTCCATTGGAAATGGTGATGTTAATATGTCATGTAGAAAAAAAAAGAATAATCTGTTTTAATTTTCATCAATAGCAAACTAGCATAATTTTTGTATTGTAATATTTGAGTAAAAACAGTTATAGAAAAGGATGACATATGCTACATTGGCCTAAAGATTAAGAAAGGCCTTAATTAATTGGATAGCTGAGAAGGCAGATACTTCTGCGCTCTAGTTCTACGGATATCCTTTCCAACATTTTTCTAATGGTGGGCTATGTTTTCAGTGCCAGCCCCTGTTATTGAAAAAACAATTTTAAAGAGAGGCAATTAATTTCATATGTATTGTACCTATTAGTTCTAAACTAGGCCTCAAGAGAAATGATATCAAGAAATTGATGTATCGCCTAGATTAAGAAATACAGTATATAATGTAGATTGTGATCATTTCAGTATCTCGTTATCATAATTGTTATGTAAGTAATTTAGACGGAAGAAACAGAGCCTACATATGTCAGATAAATATTTTTTAAAAATCTAGATAGATACATGTAGCTTCAAATACCAACATTGACCCCATACCCGCCTATTTTAAAAACAATCTCAATTAAAGTATATTTTAGAGCATTTTAGACTCATGAAAGCAACATTTGAAACAAATTCTTTTCTAGGTCTACATTGCAACATTGAAATAGATATTTTTTCACGCTTTACTTTAATTCATATTTAAAGTGAGCCTTATAAAAAATATCTCAGCAGCCAGAGCTTAATTTTTCAGAAGCAGTTGTGTTTTCAGTATGCTTTTCCAGTTTTTTAAATGTGATATAGGCATGTTCTTGTGAAGGAGAAATAAAAAAAAAAAAAAATCTACATTAAACATTTAATCTGGACCTTTTTTCCATAAAACCCAGGAAAAAAATGGAAACTTTCCAAAATCCTACAGAATGTCTAAAATGTTGAAACTGCTGCTATTAAGAGCAGTGGTCTGTTATTTCACAGAAAATCCTTTTTGTTTTTTTGTTTGTTTTTTTTTATTAGAAGTTTGTACACTTCATAATGAGGCTGGATCTAGAGAGGTGGGATTTTTTTTTCTATGTAATATACGTTATAAAATCTTGATATCTAGACTAATCGTGCAGATACTAGATCTAGTTTTTAAGTGGTCAAGAGGCAATGGCAATATGATGAATATTTCAGTACAAATTACAGAGATGGGCATTCTCAGGATTTTTCCTGAAATCCAGATTTTTTTTCACACTGACTATATATATATTGTGTATATGTATATACATACATACGACTCCTCAGCATTTTGGGGGGGAAGTTGAAATAAGAACTAACTTCCTTTTAAAATAAAACCTCCATATTCAAAATTAAGCTCAATCTAATTTGAATAGAACACCAAGCTTTATTGTGTCAGAGCCAAACTAGCTCTCCCTCTTTTGGGTTACAAGGGGGACAATTTGCATTGATGAGCACCAATGCCTACATGTCTCAAATGAGTCAACTTGATTCTCTTAAGTCTGAGTCTTCTTTATTCAACCGATCCTCTCTAGCATAATTGTCTTTGATTACATTCTTGATTTCAAACTGAGGTTGAAGAATCTACTCTATAGTAAATGGACCAACAAGTGAGTCATCACCCCAACATAATAAATTCTAACTGGCTTGATGGTCAGCTTGGTTTTAAGGGTTACTTTAAACTGAAATTTTCTGGTCCTCAAAAGATTCAGAAAGAAAAAGCAATTAGATAATTAAAAACTGTTTGAATTGCCACATGTTTGCTTCATCAAAAAGCACTTGAAGATTTTTTATTCTTCTTCCACAGCCCAGCATGGATCAATATGAGAGAGCCATATATGCCTCTCTCAGTGGGAATTTGCAAGCCATATTACCTGTCTGCACCTCTTGGCTGGATTATGTGTGGGCCTATTTCAAGGTGGGTTATCTTTTTGTTTAGTGAAAGTTCTTCAGTAATTTCCATTCAAATCTTCATCAAGATTATAAGAATATAGAATATGTTAACCCCATGTGCTTCTTAATTTTGGTTTATATAAAGATACCAAGGAGTCTTTTCAAGTACTTTGTAATATTGAAACATTCAGCTGCAAGTGTTTCTTGTAATGTTTAACAGGTATGATAGTTTACAGCAAGTTTCAGCCTATAAATGTCGTAAATTTGTAACCCTCAGTTCAAATCAATCTAGGTGAATTAGATAACTGTAAACTTGATCAAACACAGCTTATCTAGCTTCTGGCTTTAGATCTGTCTCATCAAGGTATAGAGGTCATTCTCCAAGATTCCAAGAAATTTCTTAGCCAGTTCAGGTCATCTGTGCCAGTTATTCTAATAATATATAGCTTACATTGTGTTAGGATTGGCTCAAGTCAAATTCAGAAAAGTCTGTTGAGTGACATTACATGTTGGTATAAGGTATGATTGAAATGAAAGTGGGGAAAATTAGCCGACTTGAGGAAGTTTGACATTATGTGCTTATAAGAGGAATGCTACTACGCAGACATGCTAATTTTCTGTTTTCCAGGCAGCACTGCTAAAATCCAGTCAATAGTCTCAGTGGATGGTGGAAAGAAAAAAAAAATTTAGTTCTAGCTTTTCGATCATATTATATGACCACTGTGTACTTTTTACCTATGTAACTTGTATTGAACAATAATATACTATATTTTTTTATTATTATCGATATGACCCTAGCATCCAATTTGCACTCCATGTTTATTTAATAACAAGCTGTACAAGAGAACTGAGTAACTTTAGCGTTGTTGAAATGTCACAGTGCTATGTGGTCATGAACCCAACTCTGTGCCATTGATGCTTGTAATCAGTGCACAGGGATATGCATGTAGCGCTCACTTGGAAACAATGAAGTAACTCAAAAGGAGCGACCCTGCCTCATATTTAAAGTGTGGCCTTTTTCGCAATAATCTGATAGTACTAGGGATGCAGAAGCCACCATTCTGCATCCAAGGGTGCCTTTCTCGTTATTTCATTCTTTGTTTGCTTTCCTTGGTATGGTGCATGACATGAAAAATACACATGTATTTGCATGTGAGAAGGGTCAACTTAATAGATCTATATCATTATTAATGACGAACCTCATCCCCTATGACTGTAGAAGGGAGAAACAATATCTGTAAGCTTGTGAAATGAACTAACATTAGATCTGAATAGATCAGACTTCCAGATGATTTTGTTGATTTTTGTGCAGAAGAACTCAAGACCCAAGATTTTTAAAATATGTCAAAATATCTGGCAACATTGCTACCTTGGAAGGGCTGAATAGGCTTTGACACAATAAACATTATTGGTTGATCAAGCCATGAAAGGTTAATTTTTAATTTCCTTATTAGTGGAGATTTAGAAGTATTTGACAGTTTTTTCCTTAATTTTTACATGCAGTTATTGGTTTTTTCTTTCTTTAGTTTTTAAAATTTCATGTATGAATTGATTTTTTTTTAATTTTATCTGTTAACTTTTATCAAACTCTCATCAGCTGGTGTGTATTATTATATTAGGCAAAAAATTAGCGCTTCTCCCTCCATCTTGTATTAATCAAGCTGCCATGTGCAGTAAGATTTGAAAGGAAAAAAAGATCAAAATAATTTGTAGGTCTGTTATGTGGTCTGCACATCTTTTATTTGTTTAAAATATGTATATTTATTGTAATCTTTCTCAAGGTTATGGTGGACACAAAAGTGGAGCAAGAGGTTCGGCTGCTTCGCACAGTTGATCGCAAGTTGGACAGTTTGCCTGAAGGCTTTGAAGAGATAGAGTAAGTGCTGCTTGGAAATTATGGAGTTGCCGGGTAGGGTTCAATTATTTTTACCCATAGAGTCCTTGTGGCAATAAAATACTGGACCATTAAATGCACATACTACATTGTATCTAATCCTAAACATATATCACAAGACAAAAATTTAGGGAAATCTCTCTCTCTCTCTCTCTTTGGTAGTGCTGTCTCTAATATAGCCACCTATATAAATTGAAGCTTATTTGAAGCAGATATCAGGCATGCCTACCGTTGCAGAAATTTGGGATTCGTTCCATATTCTACCTGAAAATGACTTGCGTTCTAGAAATCACCATTTTTATTTCAAAATCTGGAATTTTGCTGCTTAGTGATTGGCCGTGCTCTCTATAATAAGCTTAGTCTAGGTTTAGCAGCGATTCCCTGCATTAGTGGCATGCTGGAAACTCAGGGGACATTAAACAAAATAAGAAAAAAACATTAACAGCACTAGCACTGCAACAACTTTTCAGACAAACCTACTGTGGCGCTCTCAGCTAGACCTTTTTTTTTTAACTCACAGTCAACGGGCCTTTCACAAGCTGAGAAGTAGGAAGGGCAGTCCTATTGGCGCAGTGGATGCATCATTCTTAGCCATTATTGACTGTTAACCTTTTAATGCTGGATTTTCGCACTGTGATACACTCACTTGGACTAGGGTTTTTTTCAAAAGAATTTATCTTTGAGAGGAAAGCAATTAGATCTAGTAATTACAAAAATTCTGATGGCAAATTTGAAATCTGCGATCTTGAAAAAAAGAAAGCATCGTGGCAGAATTCCAATTTTAATTGAAATAAACATTTTTGGGATAATTTCTTTCCTGATTTTAATCTGTCAACTTAAAGCCAATGGTTTGGTTAAACGGTGTTATTAAGACATTGTGACAAACTATAAGTGCAATGTCTTATAAGTCTACAGGAGTGGACCTAGCTTAGTTCTTTGCATACTGTAATATTGTACTTGGAAGCTCTGTGCTAGGCTCTAGCCATTGCCAGTCCTGTGATAATTATGAACTGCCTCTAAATCTAGAATTTAATGTTCAATCAAGCCTGCTTATCTTTCATGAGTCTCTTCAAAGTGACCAAAAGGAAATTGCCCTACATGAGGACAGCATTGTTTTAGAAAAGAATACATCAAGGCACTTTGCATTATAGGGATAGAATAGGAGAATTTTATTACATATTTTCCACAAATAAAAGTGAATTCTAATAGCAATATCAGTGATCCAAAATTAAACAAGTAATTGCAACACGAGTTGTAAAATTTTAAGAACAATTTTTCTTTTCGTATGTTACCAATCTAGGGCCAATTTGCTAAACATTGAGGTAAATAGATTGGAATGTACTCATGCAGGCAGCGTCACTATCCGTTATTGCGTGAGTGCTACCAGTTATTGCAGTGACACAGATAATAATCCAGTCTACATCGTTGGTTAACACTATTAGTGTTCAATATTGAAACGTTTGTTTAGTTTCTGAAGTTAAAGGAAAGGACTTGTTTTCAAATCTTAATTATAATCCAATCAATAAACATGTATGTTTATGTGTGAATATGTTCCTGCTATTTACAGAAGCGTCAGAGTTCATCACTCTTATTTAATTTTTCAGTTTTCGTTTCTTAGTATTTAGTTTAACCCTCCTGGCGCACATTCGGGGACAACTTTAGCTAGAGCCTGAGTGCTAGGCTGGCGAAGTTGAGACAGTGAAAAAAATG
>BLXT01007159.1:763157-776998 GCA_019648995.1 Plakobranchus ocellatus | reverse complement strand
GCCGATAAACTGGCTCGCCGCGCCTCCCGATTTTTCCTCACAGTCAAGCCGATATACCGGCGCGGCGCGGAACTTGGGTTAAGGTATCTGTATTTGCAATAGAGGTGCAACTTGAAGAACGTGGCATTCCATTATTATTTTTATCTTCCTCTCCTCCTGCTATATGCCAGCTGTCCTGTTTTCTAAATTTAAGATAGATGAGTGAATGAGCTTCCAATCTTGCTCTTCCAATAGGCCAAGTCCTATCTTATGTTCTTGAATAAAAGGAAGGTTATGATACTCTAAAATATGCTGTTTTGGGATAACTTTCTTTTTAAACATCCTTCTGTAAGTTGCCATATATGAGTCTATGTTTGTTTTAATACTCGATAATGAAACTGGAGCTATTGGATAGGTGTGTGATATATCGCATGAACAAGAGCGTAGGCCTCGTTTAGCAGGTCAAAGTTAAAATTTATTTTATTTGCATTATCAACAATGAAAGAATCACTGGTCCATTCACACGTTGTCCTGATTATTGAGGCTGTGATGTCTTTGAAAACCTCTGGGTGTAGATATTTGTTACAGTTATTGCCTGTCAACCAACGTCTATGATATGACTGTAATGTGATAACATGCTTATCTAGTAGTGCATCAAATTGAGAACACACAGGACCAGGTCAGGATAACGATGTTAGTCATATGTGAAATTCTTTCAATTCTTCTTATACTTTTTATGCTTTTTTAAGTTTTTCTATCCAAGTTTCAGAAGAGGGAAATACAAATTCTGCTTAAATCTAATAAAACAAGGTGGAAAATCAGTATTTCAAAAAAAAAAAAAAAAAAAAACGCTTAAGGATGCATTTTTTATTCCACGTTCTTCACATACGAAGGCTATACTGATTATGCTTTACTACCTCTATTCTGCCATAACTGAGCTGATTTTCAGATCAAACTTACACAATTTTTCAAACAGTACATTTAAGCGTTCCTCAATCCACATGTCATTTTAAAACAATGAATGTGGTGAGAGTTGTTTGAAAAAATTTAAAATTTAAAAACATCGTTAAAAAACTAAAACATTCTGTTACTTTTTACGCAAAATAAAATTCAGTCTTTCTAATACAAATATGACTTAAAACTTTATACCGTTGGAGAGTGAAAGAAAAGAGCTTTAATGTGATATCCAACATGAAAGTGTGCTCTGAGAATTAGATTTCTAAATAGATTAATGACAACGCAAGAACTTAAAAAATTTGCGGTTGAGCATAATAAATGCAGCGGTTCAACTGACTGGGTTGCAGCATCGCTTATCCATGCACCTAGCCCATACCCATCCCTCCCCAATAAGCTTATCTCTTGAGGGGCTTGCTGCCTAGGATTCTCTCTGCAAGATAATTAATTATCTTGCATTCTTGGCAGAGAAAAGTCAAGATTCTGGCCAAAATGAGCAACCATGTGGTGCTAATTATGCAGCACTTATTTTTTTGTGTGTCCAATTGCCAAAGACAGTCCAAATTTCAAACATAAACAGTCAACGGAATCAGAGCTTAAAAGAAATACAACGTGTAAATAAATCTCATTTTTCTGCTATACTTGTTTTCTAAATAGATTATAAGATGTGTCAGTGATTTGAACCAGCCTTTCTCAGTTATGATTTCCATTTTATTCTTTACATTTAGGCCTAGAGCTTACATAACATTAACATAAAAACTTTTACAATATGTATTTTAGAATCTTATTGTGTCTGCTTTTGGAAAATGTATACTTGGTAAGGTATTGGCAAACAATCATAGGGGTTAGAGAGTGAACAAATCTGCACTGTCACTTAGATTTGTACCACTAGCTCAGCCAGTTACAATGTTTACAAACAAAACTGTTAGGCAGCTGACCACCAAGTGGTCTAATCTTGGGTCTCTGCCCACATAGCACCTAGATTAAGAATAATCAAGATATTTGTCAGGATCTGTAAGAATATCTCAAGAAGTGAAATGCAATTAAAAATAAATAAGCCCATATGAATCTGTCCCTCATTTACAAGGTTTTAATAGAGCATTATTTGTAATTGTTGGACACATTTTTTATGTATGTTAATGCACAAGTACTGTGATATCTCAAAGTATTAAAAACTACTTCTATGGTGGTCCTCAACATTAATTAGACAATGAACAAATCTTTTTTATATTAATTTTCAACCTATTGACTTTGGATACTTTTCTCAGGCATATCTACAGGGAACAACTCATGTGAACCAGTAAATGTTATGAGGCTTTTGAACTTCTGTTAGTGAAAGCAAAGCAGAGTTTGATGGTCCTTCCTTTTTTTTTTTTTCAATAAAAAAAACTTAATTTATGTTGATGAAAAGGAAAATTGTTGTCATATGTTACTTAATTTCATTTAATACCATTTACATTAATGCTGAAATAAATTTTATATTAAAATGGATTATTTCTCCATCCTCCATCACTTTTCTTTTTTTTTTAAATGAACAGGCTTGATCCTCTCAGGATTTTCAAGGACATTGCAGCAAGCATCGATGAGGTACCTGATCTTCCTTTTTTTTGACTTGCTCAGTTTTATTTTTTTTTTTTTAGTCAATTTAAAGAACAATACATAAAATATTGATTTCTGTTTTCAAGTATGCTTTTGGAATTGTTAATTATTTTAATTTGTGTGTATGTGTGTTTTTTTGGGGGGGAGGGAGGGTTTCGGATGACACAGATCCCCAGATAATTGAATGAACACAAACCCCCTTTTTTTTGTGTGTCTGTGTAGAAATTTTATCTCATTAACTTCAGCATTGTAGATTTGTATGGAAAAAAACATCTTTTCTACGTTTAGATTGCTTAACACAAACGAGCCCGCTAAGTAGATGATTATTTGACCCTTTCTAATGGCATGTCATTAAAAAAAAAAAGGTTTTTTTTCAAGTGGGATATCAGATTTGGGGAGGGTTTTGGTTGTTTTTTTTTACCTGTGTGTTAGTTTTTTTAAAAAGTTAACATTTCTCTACAACTTTGTTAAACTTTTTGTTTTACGTTACATTTAAGAAAATATGGTGTTTTTATAACATTTTGGTTAATTTGTTTTTGTTCATCCCCATTTTTTTTTAATTGAAGCCTCTAAACCAATTGCCTCAGGTTTTATGTTGGTATTTCCCCCCCAACAGAATGTGCGAATTCAGTCAGAGAATTGGTATCATTTGATCCAAAAGTATGTCATCCTCGGCGACATTTCAGGTTGGTTACATTCAATTTAGGAGGGAATCTATTCAGTAACATTCAGAAAATCTATACTGCACACATAAGCTTAAGTGCTCAATCTCAACCTTGCTTCATAACTTCTACATGGCAGCTTTCAAATTGATCTGTACTAATTATACAATTTCAATACTTTCAACATTCATTAATTTGCAAATGACTCCATCACATGTGATTTGCTCAAATTGAAAGAGAAAATGGAAAATGCAGCCTTGATTGTATCAAGAAATTGAAATTTGATGAGATCTCATGAAAGATAGTTAATTGCCTTTTGAAAGAGTTACAGAAACCGACTGATAGATATGACTGGGACACGGACTTCATAAAAAGTGTCAAGGAAGTCTTTCAGTGGAAAATACTGTCTTTATTGGATATATTGAATTTTCTTCTTGGCTAGGCTGACCCAGGCTTAAGTTATATTGTAGGTCTTTGCATTCGTAGATACCAAGATGAAAGAAGATGCAAACTCATCAGCTTAAATCGGAATAAAACTTGATAAAGCTGAAGCACACAGTCACATCTTTTATAAACAAAACGCGTTCATGAGTTGATCATATAAGGACATTAAAGATGTCCAAAGAAGCTCAATACTGTTACTATCCTCCAAGTACATTGGCTTATTCTCAAAAGTAAGGGAGCTCAGGCAATGCAAATCATAATTATGGAATCATACCAGAAAATGACATTTTTCCAGCTTTATTTTTGATCAATGACTCATTTTGCTTTGACACTATATATCTCACTATTTGATTATTTGTTTAAAAAACTGTGGAAAAAATTGTGAGTTACTGGTTATTCTTACTTGCTTTTCTATCTGCTTTATACCATTCTTTTCTTTCTCCCTTCAAAAAAAATAAGACACATTTTTTTTAGTTTTTTTTTTTTTTTTTGAATGCTTCTGTTTGACTTATCTGCTGTTTACAGCTCTAATTGAGGTGATGTATAACTGGATACAAACCAACAGAGACTCTCTTCCTAGCCATCTCCTACGATTAATGGCTCATGTGGTGCTCTTCTTAAGATCCATAGGGCATGCTTGCAAGGTACATAAAATAGAAAGCTATTTATGCATTATTAATGTTGCAAATTAAAACTTTTAGGTAATTTGGGGTAAAGAATTTGTAATATTGTCCTTACTGTGTTCTGTAATTTAAAATGCCAAAATTATAATACCATCAGACTCGGGAGCCTCTATAATATCATTGCATCCATGCAAACTAAATGTTTAATTTTTTAAAGATGGGCAAGACCCATACACAATGATAATTTTTTTAAAAAAAACTAGGCTTTCAGTGGTTTGAAATGCCGATATTCAGTTAGTGACCTTTAAGAAGTTGAATGAGAATGGACATTTGTTTGCCATTTAAAGCTGGGAAGCACTACTGATTTAGAGTTGGCAGCTGTTATGTTTTACAAACTTTAATCCAATTTAATTTGCAGCAAATGTTATCATTTGAATTTTTTTTTACTGTTTTGCTCATTATCTCTGGTAAGTCATTGCAAACAACTGCTTATTCAGTTTGGGCAGGTAACAAAAGTTGTGGCTATGAATATATCCATCGTGCATTGTTTTTCTAATAGGAGGAGCTTTGTGAAGCAATCCTTCTGACATTTGTGGAGGATCTAATTAAAAACAAACATAGAGGTATTGTGGCACATTATGTTTCCTCTCTGAGTCCTGCTACCCAGGTGCAATGTTATGCATCTTTCCTAGAGGGTAAGTGTTATGGTTCATATATGGGTGGTTTCTGAGGCAGAAGGGTAATTTTTTTTTTTTTGTTCTCTTTAAGTGATGGTTTGAGACTATTTTACTGCCCAATTCAATTTGGTATCATCAAATTAGAGAAATCAACCAAACAGGAAATAAAAAACAAAAGAAAACTTTCCTGAAGATAATAGATTCCTACAAAAAGTGATTCTCTCCATTTTAATTCTCATTTACAATCCCCCTCAAAGATTTTTGTTAGTTCATTTATGTACAGAAATGTCATAAAAATAATTTTAAAACAAAATCACTTTCCGAGACAAAGATTTTTACACATCCCAAAAGTGATTCTTTTAATTTTAGATCTACTTTTACAATTTTCATTCCCTTTTCTCCAAGGTTTTTGCTAGTGTCATTTATATACTGAAAAAAAAATTCCCATTTTTTTGGCTGGTATCATCAAATTAGACAAATGGACCAAAAAGCAAATTTAAAAACAAAAATAACTATCCTGTACATAAAGATTTTGACCCATACCAGAAGTGATTGTTTTGCTTTTAGGTCTACTTTTACAATTTTTGTTCCAATTCCCCAAATTTTTGCTTTTATATAAAGCAAAAAAAAAACAAAAAATATTTTTTTTTTACCCTGAATGTCTCTGTCAAGACAGGCTGATGTTTTTAGATTTTATTAACCACATCCATAATAAAAAAAAAAAAAAGGTATGCCCCCTCTTTTTATCTAAATGTAAAGAATTCACAAGAGGCCAGTAAATTAATCGCGTTTTAATATTTATGTCATAGGCTTATATTTTAACAAGTCAAGGCCAATCATTTAAAAGTCATTGGGGTGAAAAAAAAAACTTTGAATTTTCTGAAAGTTGAAGAGTTATGATACCTGTAAATAGTTGACACTAATGACAGGCAAGCCATATCACACAGATGAAATTTGGCCTGCTGCAACCTATCGCCAAGATTAGTCACCACAAATGGCTACACAGCTCCCTTTTAGCCAAGGAAGCTTTCAGTTCACACCAAGGCTTATTCCCTTTCACTTTTATACATTGACTGAAGATACTTTTCTGTACGGTAGCCAGGTAGAACCCTTATGGTTGCACAGAAAAATTGCTTATCATTCAGACCAGGGAAAGTGCTTCTGAGTGCCAAAAAAGCGACAATACAACTTTGAATTAACTAGAAATTTTTTTTTCTATAAAATCAACCCACTTCAAAAGTAACCAAGAATTCAAAATATCCAAGTTCAAATGATATGGACTAGACTGCACTTTTTCTTTGATATTGTTTGCATTTTATTTTCCTAATGTGGTTTTTCTTGCAATAGATGTTTTGTTTCTAAATTAATTATGTAGCTCTCACATGCTCTTCCTGATTATGCTTTACTGTCTTCTCATAATTATTTAGCTCTAGTTTTGTATTTTTGATCCTTGGTTATTTGTCTCTCTGGCAATTTTTTTTTTTTTTTTTTTTGTTATTTCTGGTTTTTAAGATTTCTCCCAATGACTTTTTTCTCCTCTTAAGCATATCAGATATTCTAAATGTTCTTGTTTTTTGATTCAGGCATCTGAATAATTTATTATTGGCTAATTTGCAATTCTTTACTGTTAAAAAAAATGTAACTGGATCATATTGTTTAGCTGCATTGTGTTGTCCATTGTCAAATATGTAAGCAAGCATAGATAAGTAAGACCCATAATTATCTAAATATGCTGAGCAGCAATAATTCTATAACTAAGTCTTATTTTTTAAATGCAAATGAAGCGAACAAATACATTTAATTTTTTACAGGTGAAAAAATAATTAACAAAATTCACCACAATGTTCAATCTTGTAAATCAAATAGATCGTATAGGAACATTACTATTTACCCTTTGCTTTCTTAAATATGTTTTACAAAATTTTGATAATTTAATAATGAATGATAAAAAATGACAGCATCATTTGAAATAAATGAAAAAAAGAGTATTACATTGTTCTTTGACGCTGAGCTTTATTGTTTATTTTAAATTAGAAATTGAGGACAGAGAGGAGCAACAGCAATGTCTCCAGAGAGCTGAAGAAGAAGGTTTGGATGTAGCACTTATAACAAAGGCAGTGGTAGAGAGGATTCGTATGAGAGATGATGGTCCTTCCTTCCCAGAAAATAGTTTGGCTTCAGATTTAGTCATCACAGAGGTAAAATAGGTCAACATACATTATGTAGTATTTTTTTAGTTAAAGATAATGAACATTTTGATGCTTTGAATAATTCTTAGAAGTAATTAATATTTTTAAAATTTGGAAATTCGTTTTTCTTGAAACAAGTTTATTTCTAAACAGTGTGATTGAATAAAATATAAAAGCCATTCATTCACTTAGCTGAATTGTCTTTATTGAAAAAGTTTTTTCAACATTTGGCTTGATGTCTCTGCAAAACATATGTTTGCAAATGGATATAAGAATGATACTCTGATAACCAATGCTATATGTAGGATAGTATGTCTTAAAAAGGAAATAGGCCAAAGGCCAAAGCTTGTGCATCAAGTGCTTCTTTGAAAAAAAAGTACTCAAAGTCTCATCAAGTTCCATATCATCAAATCATTCCGGATAAAGGAACTGTTTCTTCATTTAAATTCTATGTAAAAGCCAAAAGGCGGTTGAAATTGAATGTTGAGATATTCTATATTAATAAGATACTTTTCCTGACCCTTTGGAAGAATAAGCAGATTTGATAGTTACTGAGCAATCTGATTGCTCAAGGTATGGAAAGATCAAAATATATTGCCTTTTTTATATCTATTCATAAATTTTGCCACCATTTAATTTTATCGTTTCATATTATTTACATTCAATCTGTTCAATATATTGTGAGGTTGCATTGTCACTATTGTTGATGGCGGTATTATCTTCTTTTATTATCTGTTTGTGACTTTGTTTAAAACAGGCAGACAAAGCCAGGATCAATGCCATTGATTGGCTTGTGTTTGATGAAGCTCACAGGTCTGAAGCTTTGAAACAAGCAAATGCCATAATGCGCTCATTTATTGGTAAATACTGTTAGATTTCTATGGTAGAGATTTTTGTACTAGACATAAATCTGCAAACTGTATTTCTTAGCAGCTTCTGTGAAATTTTGGTAATTAAAAGAAAACAAAACAAGAGAAGACTCTACCCTGTGAGTGTGAACAAGATTATTGTGTAATATTTAATAAAAAGTATGCATGACATCCACCAGCTGATTGATGCAGACCAACCACTATATAAATGTTAACATAAGGCAAAGTGGTGAAAGAAGAGAAGGATGACAGGGTTGTTTGTGGCATTTTAGATGTGTTGGGTTGCAACCACAAGCATAAAATTTCTAAAGTGCATGCAATGAATAGGATCAATCTCAAGTGATCAAAAAGCTTTTGCCACAGACTGTTGGTGGGGAAAAGGAGTATATTTCAATTATGATTTCTCCCCCCCCTCAAAAAAAAACAAACTTACATATACAAATGATTTGTAGGTAATCGATAAAGTCTGCTGTATCGCAAATTGTATTGCCCATTTTTTTTTATATTTAGTCAATTGATAAGAGTTCCTTGTTTGAGTTTGTCAGAGCTATATTAGGAGATAGGTATATTTTCAATTTAAGGTTTATTCAGTAAACTTTTGGTTTTCAATCATGTTGCTACAATTGGGATAAAAAAATTAACTCTCTAGCCATGCTTTTCCTGCTCTCTTCCCCAGACTTTTTGAAGTCAATGATAAAATCAATAAATCTTTGTTTAAAATGTGCCAAGTGTAGAGTTTATTTTAGAGTTCTCAACTTTTATTTGTTTGCTCACACCTTTGCTACTTTTTTTTATTTATAGTGGTGAAAAAACATGCAGCTGCCAGGCAAGTGTTTGAGAAACTACCGTCAGATACGATAGATGTAATATACAGGCAATGGCACCACAAGGTAGGCAGATAAGACTTTAATGCTTTAGCTTCTTGAATGACAGGCATCTTTTTGGATCGTTTAAAATGTTTTCCATTATCATTTTGAGGCTCAATATTATTTCAAGGTGTGAGATTTTGTACCGCCTGGTATTATTATTTTTGTTCAGGGGTTTGACCCATGTACTTATAAGTTTTTAAGATTTTTTTATTTTCAGTCTTGAATTTTAAAGCCTGTCTTTTGCTTCTCAGACTGGTACTGGAGAACTGCCTCCAAGTGACAGCAATGCAATTAGAGAATACTTGTGCATGAAAGCTTACTTGGTAAGGTTTTTTTGTGAGTTTCAGTGAATGTTACAACTCATATTGGACCATTTAGCAGTCACTCTTGATTTTCTCTCTTTCTCTCTCTCTCTGCCATAGCTTTTAGATTTTTCTACCCAAATTAGACAAAAAGAATTTTAAAAAAGCTATATCCAAGGAGAGACTCCAAAATTCACCTCTCAAAGAAAATCTTACAAAAGTTATAGTAAGTTTGACATTTTTTATATGTATTGTAATTTCTGAAAAGGACTCTACATATAATATTAAAACCAACTTTGGGTGGGTAGTATATCACTAATAAACATTAACTAATTTCATCAGTTTGTTTTTTTTTATTTGGGCTGTTTTATAAGCCTTGGCTTATCAAGGGTTTGTCAGGATGTTAGAGTACCATGTTTAATAACATGTCCATAATTGAGTCATACTAATAACGGCTTCAACTTGTATTCAGGCAATAATGCTTATTGTGTTTTTGTGTTTTGTTTGTTGATTGAAGGATGCAGTAGAGAGCTTCAATGATTGGTTTAGCTTGTTCCACAAAGGTCAGCCTGCTAAACCAAGTGCTGTGGAAGGGAAAGCTAGCTTCACTGATCGTGTGGCATTTGAGCATAAGATGAAGCAGTATAATATTGAGAAGGAACGCTGGATGCACAACCTTCTTACACAGACAAAGGTATCACATTATTCAGTGCAGTAGCAGGGACAGAAATGTTCAATAATTAATGAGCAATAATTTGGCAGGTATGGTGAATATTCAAACTACCGCCTGCACTCCTCACTGTGAGTTCAAAAGTAAAATTAATAGTGAAGACTTGGAAGGAACTAAAACTTGTACATGTTCATATTGTTGTTTACTTTTGGATATTTTTATTCTGAATGGGCAAATTAGTCACAAGTGGGAATTTAGACATTTTGAGTTGTGAACATAATATATAAGCTTATGCTGTAAACTGCAATACCCCAGTTCTGTCAAAAGATAAAAGAAAAGTTGTAGTGTTAAATTAGGCTCAGTGACATGTGACTGACTTACCTTTGTTGCAGCATATATTCAAATTGTTTTTTAGTTTGATTTTGCATTGTATTTTTTTTTTCACTCCATCCGTCCATTTCAAAAAGTGTGTTGATTGAAGCAGTTATTTGTAGGGATTTTTTTCTCTTCTACTGCAATAGTAAATATCCTGCAATTTGTGTAAAATTGTATCTTAGATGACGAAACTGAAAAAAAGAATTACCCCTTGCCTTTTCCTTTTTTGTGTGACATTTAAACAATTGTTCTGTCATTCCTTCTATAGGAAGTATTTAAATTCTAGTTTTACTTTTACGGAAGTTTCTTGCCTGTATCAAATAAGGCCTGCATAAGGGTTATGAAACATGAATGTATCTGTCCTTTTCTCTTTCTGTACCTTAATACAATATAAAAATAAATATATTGAACATTAGGCAAATTTAAAGATGAAAAAAGATATAACATTTACAAGGTAAAATCTTCTCTTTCTCAATAAAATGTTGACTCGAGAAATGATTGAGCTCTTATTATAATAGGTATAAATACATTCTTGTGGTATTTATGGAGTGAAATAAAGTCTGGGACATGTGCATGTTAATATTATGTTTCCATTAGCACTGTATAAAATAATTGCCAGCTTCTTATTATGGAATAAGAATAAAATGAATCAAAGGAGTTCTTTTAAAATTCACTTGCAGCATGTCATTTGATCTTGGGCTTCTTCAATACCTAACAAAACATAACTTTTCAAAATCATAAAGCACTTCAATGAATTGCAGGATCAAAAATAATTTTAAATTTTTTTTTTTTTTAATTAATGGAGGGATTTGGCTGACTGTTCACACATTTTTCCCTTGTTGAACTTCAATAGGTCTTATATGGTCATCTTAGTTTATTGAGTGATATAAGAGATAGATAGCTTTTACTGAGTAACATTAAATTCATATTTAATGAATTTATTGTACATCCCTTTATTTTTTCATCTTTTTCATTTTCTTCATTTCAGTATTTTTATGATATAACTGTCGCTATGCACTGAAACTCTTTTTTCAGACAACAAGAGACAGAATCTACAATGTGTTGCTTTTTGCAGATGGAGGATGGCTTACAGATACTGTTGAGGTAAGTGTGAATGTTTATGATGTTTTATGGTTATCACATATACACATATGTATATGGCAAGATTGTAGTGCAGAAAAAAAACTTTGTGCAGAGATGTTAGTTACTGAGTGATACAGGGCAAAAATATTTAGTTCATACTGGGTGTCTATTGTTCAGATGCATTAACTTGAAATTGAAGGCACTTTGTTTTACAAAATTATATGCTGGATTCAGTAGCGGTATTTAAGGAAAAATGAATAATGATTATTTTTAATTATGCATCTGAAACTTAAAAGATGTTTTTAACGGTAGGGTCATGGATCAAGCATTTCAAAGCTGAACAGGTACCATGGCAGTTTTTATGGATCATCTAGCTAGATTTATAGATTACAGCTTGATGTTATATATAATAAATTTGCTAACATCTCCCCCTTTCTACCAGCCTTCTCAAAGTCATCTTTATTTAATATCTTTTTAATGCAAAATTATACTATTAAAAGACAATACAACATTTAGTTTGGGTTTTTTTTGCAGATACTTTATTAGGATAGTAATATAGATTTACGTGTACTCATACCCAGATAATTTAATAAAAACCAACTAGATACGAGGGAAGTTTGGAAAGTAACGGGAAAAATGGAATTACTCAAAAAGTATTTCATTGACAAGCATGAAACTTACACATGGGAAGATAAATTTATTGGCTACTTTTCTATGTAGTCCCCTTGTAGAGCTATGCATTTTTGCCTCAGTGGGAGAAAAAGTTTGCGTCAAGCTTTGAAAACCAATCACGGACTTCACCAATGAGTTCATCTTCATCCTCAAACTTTTTGCCTCCCAGGTGGCGCTTTAGGGGCCCAAGTAGATGAAAGTCTGAGGGTGCAAGGTCTGGACTGTGGGCTGGATGGAGAATAATGTCCCACCTGTAACGTTCAAGTCATTCCTTTGAGGGTTTTGCCATGTGGGGGGGTTGCATTGTCGTGTTGAAGGACAACTCTGCTTCAAGTCCACGTCTTTTGCATCGAACAGCATGTCTCAGCCGGTCAAGTGTTTCACAATATCGATCAGCATTGACACTCTCGCAGAATATCTAAAAGGATCATTCCACATGAGTCCCAAAACACGGTGGCCATCACTTTTGTTGCCGATTGCTGGACTTTGAACTTTTTTGTGACAGGAGAGGACAGGTGCTTCCATGTCATTGAGTTGCGCTTTGTCTCCGAAGTGCTCAAGTGTAACCAAGTTTCATCTCCATTGATGAGGTGTTCAAGAAGCTTGTTCCTAGCACGATGGTCCCCGCCAGGCCCATATCAACAGTTTCATCACCTTCTAGTTGACACCGGTGCAGCAGGATTTGGGAGATTTCGACTCTCTGGTGCTTATGCTCATCTGAGAACATTTTGGGGACCCATGTGGCAGAAACTTTGCGATAGCCAAGTTTATCATGGACGATTTCATAAGCATTCGTTTTGGGAATGTCAGGTTTCAGAGAAATTTCCTTCAGTTTCACTTTTCTTTCGACTTTGATGAGCTCATCAACTCCAGCTGTGTTCCAGTCATTGTTTGCTGTGTTCGGGCGTACAGACCTTGGTTCATCTTGCAACCTTTTTTGGCCATCTTTGAACCAAGAACACCACTGTATATTACGGAACATTTTGTTGCCTTTGGGAACAGAAAATGGACAACAGCTCTTATTTCCAGCTTTGACCACACTGCGATTGGGGGGGGGGGACATTTTCAAATCAATGCTGTTTAGCAGTGAGTTCACTGATGGTGCTGAAATGTGTGCACCAAGTGTACAATGAATTTTCCTACAATATGCTGTTTACCGCTGTTTAAAGTATTGACTAGGTCAAAAGCTATGATCATTTTCCGGTTACTTTCTGAACTTCCCTCGTAATATATTAGAAAAATGAAAGGTGAAAAATTTTGTTGTTTTTTTTTTTTTTGAAGGATCCAGAAGCTGAGGAGCCTCGCCAACATCAGATGAACCAGCTCCGAAAACTTCACTTGCCTGGCTTGTGCTTGAATCTGCACACAGTGTTGCACTCCAGTGGACTCTATCCTGAGGCTGTTCAGATTGCAGATGTAGTGGCATCTGAATTGCACCGGCTGTACCAAGTATGTATAACATGGTTTGTTATTTATCCTAAAACAGAGTTGCTGACTATCTTAGTTATTTTCTAATAAGTAAACTCATGAATTCAAGCATTGATGAACAAGCCAGAAATTTGGGCTCAATCACTTGTCATTTATGCTTAGGCCCTCATACCTTCGTGTTTGCATTGCAGTTTTCTTCAATATGATTACTGGTTGCATTTTCTTACATGGTTCTATTATATGGGGTTTTTTTTCAGTAGTTGGTATTAGACTCAATGCAATTTACCCTATCCTACCTCTTTTCTTCTCTTCTTTACGTAATCATCCTCATATGCATAGTCTTCTTTCGTAGTTTTGCACATTCATCATCAGGTGCCTTGCTTTACAGCGTTGGCGATCATGGTCCTCCACTTTTTCCTGTCCTTTGTCACTTCTATTGCTTCCAA
>BLXT01007159.1:745277-760840 GCA_019648995.1 Plakobranchus ocellatus | reverse complement strand
AACGGGTTCTGCTGACTGCATTGCGTCTTCGCCTCTTCTAGTTCTTCATAAAACTTTTCTATGTCATCATCGTTGCAGGCCGACATAGGCGCATATACTTGTATTATATTGATGTCTAAAGGCTTTCCTGCAATTTTTAGAAGTATGATGCACATTATTTTTATGCACATTAATATTTGCACATTACCGTATTAATTAGTTTAATTTTGAGGTGAACTGTGTATGTGGCTTTCTGGAACTTTCAGTACGAGGTATAAGAGTAAAAATTTTTTTATTTGATTTCATGTAAAAATGATTAATGAATTTCTAAACTTTAATTTCTGAAAAGTTTATCAATATATGCCAAATTTTTCCTTTCAGAATTTCGACAAAGAATCTGTGCAACATTTGCTTGCTATGATCAGCAAATCATCTGCATGTTTGTTGGATGAAAACAAAGACCCACTTGGTTACGACATGGTCTAGGCCTTTTACTTTCCCTACATGAAAAGCACATTTTTTTTTAATCAGTTCATGTACAACAGTTAATCATGTGTATATATGTTATGTGCTATTTTGATATAATTTTATATGTAATAAAATAATTGTGATGAAGCTTTTTGATTTGCAATTTAAAGTGTAAGTTGAAGTTGTACTTTCGATAGTAAAGTCAGTTTGTACATAGCTTAAGTACTTTGTCTTTGTTTTATTTTTTAATTGTGACGCAGAAATAAATAAAGCAGTCTGATGCTTGCTAGTCATTTAGAATTTTAACTAATTTGTGTTTGCCAAAGCTTTATTAAATACTCAAGTAAGTTTTGATAACCAGAATGGCAGGACGTAAGCTTTCTTTTGCCACTGCTCAGAGAGTGAAATGAAATGCAATTTATAACTGCTTTTGATCAAGGATCTCATCTAATCTACAAGGAGAGGCCAGACATGCCTACCGTTCCGGAAATTCCAGATTCGTTCCGTAATTCTACCAGAAAATGACCTGAGTTCCGTAAATCCGCATTTTTATCACAAAATCTGGAATTTCGCCGATTTGTGATTGGTCATACTCTCAGAAATAAACCTAGTCTAGATGTAGAGGCGCTTCTCTGCATAAATAACGCGAGAATATTAAAGGACTTAGAGAAAAAAAAATAACAGCGTTAACACTGCAACAAACTTTCAAACTTATTAAATGCATGGCGCTCTTTGCTACACCTTTTTTCATAACACCCAGCGTGTATCTTGCAGACTGAGGAGGGGTTGGGGCAAACCTATCGGTGCAGTGCATCTATAGACGAACATCATTGTAAGGCCTACCATCAGTCCCATCACTGACTGTTGCCCCGTTGACGGTCAGTCATTCACACTTTGACGTCACTCGCCTGGACTAGGGGTTTTTTTCAACAGACATATCTTTGCGAGGAAAGCAAACACGAAAATTCTGATGGCAAATTTGAAATCAGGGACCTCGATTTTAGAGAGTCATCGTAGCAGAATTTCAATTTTAATAGAAATAAAGAGTTTTGAGATAATTTTTCCCGTTTTAAATCTGTCAACTGTACTATTGTAGGTCAATGGTTTGATCGAACTGAATTGTCAAGACTTTAAGACTAACTATACACGCAGTGTTATATCTAGAGAAGTTCTAAACCCAGCATTGAACTTAGACTCGGTGCGAGACTGATTGATGTTAGGCTCTTGCCATTGCCAGTCCTATGATAATACTATGAGCTATCCATAGATTCAGAACTTAAAATACAATCAGGCCTGCTTATCTTGGATAAGTCTACGTATCTTCAAAAGGACCGAAAAGAAATTGCTCTACTCAGAAGCTCCAATGCGCAAAAGACGACAGCATCGTACTGTATTTGAAAAGAATGCATTGAGGCATTCCGCATTTTAGGGATAAAATAGGGAAATGTTTAATGGAATTTTCTATTTGAGAAAAGTTAATAAAATTGAATTCCAATGGTAACATTGAAATAAGTGACCCAAAGTTAAAACAAGTCTTTGCAGTACGAGTAGAATGAAAATTTTAAGGACAAATTTTCTTTTTATAATGTCGTTAGTTTAGGGCCGATTTGCTCAACATTAATGTAAACACATTGGAATGTAAGCACAGAGGCTAAATGTTAAGCAGTTGGCTTAGTGTTTGTGCCGATTTAGACAGGAACTGATATCCTCTACACTCTTCCCCGTCCTTAAGATACACCTCTATGATTAATTGGCACTTAGTTAAATTGAGTGTTGATTTTTTTTTGTTTGTTTAATCAGCGTCATTCAGGTTTGTTCTGCATTTTTACATAAAGTTCCGCATTTTTGCCCTTGATGTTCCTCAAAACAATTTTTAAGGGTGGGCATGTCTGAGAGGTAAAAAAGTTGTATATTAACTCACTGGAGTCCGGGGGGTTGGTTAAGCCTGCATGCACTGAAGACTAGGGGTTTCAGGGGCATTTTCAAAAAAATCGTAGGGGCTTGCAATATTTAGACACTTAAATATTCAAGCAACCATCTTTCTAACAAAACAAAAAGCAAGCTTTTCTATGTAATCTTTTTTTTTTATAATTGTTCAAAATGGGTGTAATCTGTTCCTTTTTCAGGAGTTTTTTCTGAAGGCTCGATCTAAATTTTGTACAACTATATCTAGGTCTAGATTTGACAACTTCATCGCTTTCTGAGTCTGATTCGATTGTTTTTTTGCTTTTGAGATCATATTCTAGATCATTTGGATCGAAATATTCACTTTCTGAATCATAATTTTCAAACAAGTTAGTTCTAGTGTGAGGTGTAGACTTGGCCATCGCGATCACAAAATCTAATTCTACAGAGTCTTCTTCAAATCAAGTCTAATTTTGCCAAGATCACATCTCCTTTCTTTTTGCTTTTTTTTTTTTTTTAACTATTTTTTATTCCTTGCCTTCATTTTTTCAGACCCTCTTTTGCTAATTTCACTGTCTCAACTTTCCATTTTCTATCAGTTCTTAATTGGGGCTGAATGGAACATACTGCTAGATCCTTGGTCTTCAAACATTGTCCTTAGTCTACCTTTCTGCATTCATATTCTTAATGTCTTTCTTCATTTTTTAAGGTCTGAAATTTAAGGTACCGCACTAGGACAGGACTGTTCTCTTGGACCTGCCTCACCGTGTATGCATCCATGCGTTGTTTTGCATTTTCAAGATTGATGAAATAGAGGTAGCATGTGTTTGTGCATTGTTGCTTCATTTAAAAAAAAAAAGGCTCGCAGAAAAATATATTGGGTGCATCCACTGATGTCTTAAAGATTACTCCAGGGTCAATTCCACACAGTGAGCACGATGTTATCTTAAAAAGTTTTTTGGGTACTACAGGATGAGCATAGCCTTGCTTTATTCATCTCTATTGCAATAGTCACTGTCACTGTCAGCTTTATTATATAAATATGGTTTACTTTGTACTGCATTAATCAAAGTTTTTACCCAATTCGGATCAACATCCATTATGTCGAGAAAACGAAGAGTACTTTAACAGATTGAATAAAATATAGGCCCTTTTAAAATGCTAGAATCAGGAAGTAGTGAATTTTTTAAAGTAATGAAGTTGAAAATCGTGACTGATCTCACCAAGATAGACTGCATGGTGCTAGCCCACTTTGCTTTCCTGACAGGTGGCGTCAGATAGTCTGGGACAAATTTGTCCTAGTGCAGTAGGCAGCTCTAAATTATTACCATCACAACTGAAAATCACTCGGGACTGGGACAGTCCTGTTCCACCGATTTTGTAGCAATTCACAACGGCGCGGGACTCAATAGGCCAAACAAGTCCTGTCCCGTTAGGTGCGGTGCCTTTTTCTACAATTCATACATTTCAACCTTAGCACAGAACTGTCCTGTCGTAATGCGGTACGGGCCTAAAATATCATTGCCAAGTGATTCATGCAGTAAACACTGAGGGCTTCAAAAATTACATGAAATTGTTATAACAATCATGAACACAAGACTGAATTTCCTGCATTATTGAAGGAATGCATGTAAAAAAAACAAAAAAAATTATCCAATTTCAATAAGAGTTCATGTAGTACTAGATCTAGTAAACAAATTTTTTTTTGTCGTCAAGACCTGCCCAGATTTTTGGACAAATTTTGTGTTAATTTTTTTAAGGGGAAATTTTAGCCAAAAAATGTTTATCTATTTTTTAGGTCGTCTAAAAAGAAACATGTGTTTGTAAAGGTGACAAAAGTAATTGCTTACATACACACAGTTTTTAAAAAACTTGCTTTATCATTTTGCCATGTGATATACATTTGGTAACAACAGGAAAGTTGGAAGGAAAAAGAAGCAGAGGAAGACAAAGGGAGAAGATAATGGATGGATTGGCCACATGGCTTGGACCAGGAAAAGTGTCAGATATACTGGCCGCCATCAAAGATAGGGATTTGTGGAGGGACATGATCGCCAACGCTTACAAACAAGCAAGGCACTTGATGATGTGATATACTAGTAATACATCCAACTTCACATTAAGATTTATGTATATAAATCAGACTAAAATCTTGATAAAAGGTACATGCAAAATAAATTTTAATCTGTAACATCCACATAATACTAAAGTATATTTCAAGCATCCAAAATAACATGACTCTCTCCAATAAGATATAACATGAGTTAGAATGTTCACCTTTTCTGGTCACAAATTTGAATGCCAAGTTATTCCATACAGTCACAAGATAAAAAAAATATCTGACAACGGTCTTTTTTTTTTTTTTTTGGATAAAATCTAAAGAAAAGGGGAAAAAAATTCCTTATGGATATTTAAATACCGCCTTCAATGCAAACAGAGGCAAATGCAAAAAAACCAAAAACACAGTGCTCTGCCTAGATGAACACAAACATCAACCAACAAATTTGCCATAATTCTTCAATCAATAAGATGGCATTATAAAAGTACATGCTCTATTTAAGAAAGGTTTTTAATAACTTCCAAAAGACATAATTCATCAAAAGGGAAAAAACAAAATTGTCTCGATTAAAAATTTTTACTTTATCAAACAACAAAGATAAAAAAATAAAAATTCACCTCCACAAACATCTTTTCTTATGCTTGTTTCAGCACGAAAAATGTAAGTACATTTTAGTTTTGCGCAAACATATGTGAAATAGATTAGTCATCAGGCATCACTAAATTTATACAGGATTGTTGGTTACCTTTTAAACAAACAAGCAGTCATCTCGTCCAAAAAAAATTACACTCTGTCACCAAGCCCTTAAGCGCTTTGTCCCAAAGACAAGTCTCACTCTAGATCTAGATTAGTACTGTGCACTAATGCCCATCAGCAAGCAGGGCTTGCTTGCCAATGTGTTCAGCACTTTTCAAAATTTGTGTACTAGACAATTAACAAAGCTTTTATATTTTATGAGGTATAGTGACAAAATTTTACCCTAAAACTTTCAAGGTCATGACAACTTTCACCTTGAAAAAAAATTAGTTTATTGTCCAAAGCACTAATGGAGGAAAAATTCAAATTGACCAAAAATTTTGATTTAACCAAATTCAGATTAAGTATCATCAATAGATATATAATTAAACAGAAGACACTGCACATATGTACATAAATATTTATATATCCATTTTTTTTTCTATTTGTGAGAATAAACAGGAGAAGCATAATTTCAGGAAATCCAGACTAGACCTGCCAACCCAAATTGTGCTTAAACGAAATAGAAGGCCTCACAGGAGTATGTAAGCACATTTAAATGCACTTTGACAAACCACACCATAATTCACATCCTTGAGAATAGGTATTCCCATAACAATAAAGTATAATAAAAAATTCAGTGGCTCATTGTTTAATCTTTTGACTCTCAAAGATGCAAAAAAAGACCGACCCTTTCTCACTGCAACTGTACACAAAAATATCACTATTTACCAAGTATAGAACTTAGAAGACTGGCAGATTTAAAGTCGGATACTCAAGAATTTTTTAAGGTGAACTAAAATTTTAGCTCACCGCACAATAAAATGTTACATAAAATTTTAAAAATCTATAAGAGACAGGTCTACAAAATCCGAATTGTGCCTAAAAAATTGTGATCCATATACATGTAACCCAAATTGTAGTGGGATATAAATTTACTGAAGTCAAATTAGCACAACCAATTAAAGGCCTTTTCATTCTTTTCTGATACAGTTCCTATTGTTATAACATTATATGTTTTCAAAGACTGCCAATGATGGATCAACATACTCAAACTGGATATTCTCTTTGATCGATGTTTTGTGAAAAAATATTATCTTCCCCAAAAGGCTAATTTCTCCTACTTTTACTAAGTTATAAACATTGACACCAAGGTCTAGGGTCTAAATCTTATTTGGACCTCGCTGAAGAGTAAAGAATGCCTAAAAAATAAAATGTAGACATGGAGGCCTATTTATAGGCTTATCTGACTAAACTGAATCTCAATATTGGCTTGCTAGGTATATAGAGCTTTCCATTTAATGCAGTCAAACATCTGCTATTGATATGATCTCTGCCTTTCCACTGTTTTGTGAAAACAATGAAAAAATTTATCCTACCATTAACCAATGAAGAATAGAATAAAATTTATATCTAGTACCTGATTGTGCACTATAAAAACCATGCAAGACAAGACAATTACTGAATTAGAGATTGATGGCTCATTGTGTCTGGATTTTCAAACTCAATTTTCTAGTTATTTTCGACAATAAACGGAGCAATACAGACTCTTGGAGTTGTAAAGGGGCATCACTCCCATAAACTGTTTCTGCCTGAAAGCCTAATGAGTCCTATAGTGTGATAAATTTCAGGGAGCAAGTGGTAAAGAAAGACCTAGGTCTGCTGAAAAAAAAGGTAGCAAATTATAAGCCTGACACCCTCATATGTACACATATATTCATTCATTATGACCATAATACAAGTCAATTATCTTGACTGAAATTCAATATCTGCACATCTCGCAAACCTGGCTTTAAACATCATATGTTTCTTAAAATGCCAAGCCTGAGCACATTTGTCCAAGTTGTACATTACCCATCCTTTCCTCTTTCAAGTTTTAAATGAGGAACATTTTTCAACATAATTCGTTATACAATAATGAGCCAATTTAAATATAAGCTACCAATATTCCTATTATCCTCTTCTCAGGCACTGAAAACTCATATTTTCAAAAGACATGATTGATCCCACTTATCGTTACCATCAAACATCATTTTACACCAATAAAAAGATGAATCTCACATTTTAAAACAAATCAGAACATTACTAACAAATGATACAATCAAAATCAATTCAAGAACATTCTTAACATCTTCAAATACTTCAGGAGATCCTAAATATACTATTTCTCCCCTTGAAAGCATTTCTTGTATTTCACCTCATATTTACTGGTAAACTAATCAATCAATGAAAAATGTGATTATCAAAAATATATATTCTGCAAAACTCTTTTCACATCAAATGCTACAAAAATTATACAAAACTTTGCAAGTTAGAATGATACTTTGTGAATCAAGTTATTTGATAAAAGCCTTATGTTCTTTATGAAATGAAAGGGACAGAATTATCAAATAGGCACAACTTATCATAAGTTATGCACAATAAAAGATTTAGTGAAAATTTTCTCTTATCTTCACACTCAAAGCTCTAAGCCTTAAACAATTATGCTACTTTTTGTCAGTTTTTAGTTTAGCTTTTTCAGGAGGGCTTGCCACAATTTGCAAAGTTGTGTTTTCTTTCCCACATAGGAAACAAACGATAAAAGGTTTGGAAAAATATTACTATTGATAAAAGCAGTCCAAATCGACATTTTAAAACATTAATGAAAAAAAAAACTATGACATGGGCCCCATATGAAAAGCAGATTTTGCAGCCTGAAGTCCACTGTCAATATCTTTGGAATCTTTGCCTGCTACAAAAACACCACCAGAACCTCGTGCTCTGTTTAAGGCATGCTTGTGCCGAGATTCATACATATATTTCTGAAAAGGAGAATATTTCAAAGTTTAGATACAGATTTATCAAACATACATCATTTTTCTTTTAAATCTTTATACATTCTCAGATAAAATTTTTGGAATGAAAAGCATTAAGAGCTAAAAATTTAAATAACAAAAAAAAAAGATTATTAATTAAAAAAAACTGTAATTGTTGAATGAAATTTATAGAAAAAAATGGATACGATTTATATCCTTATCCTGATAAAAGACAACATTATAGAATGAGTTACGTAATGAAGGCATTTATATGCTTATCCTAATAAAAGATCACATAATAGAATAAGTTATGTATGGAGGCATTTGCAAAACAAATAAGAAAAACACAGCATAACGGGTATGTATTTGAGCTTGTCCTTACAAGAAGTAGACACTTAAGATGAGCCATAATTTTTAAGATTACAAAACATTCCAAGCAATGGACATGATGCTGCCAATTATTTTTTCACTACCGGTATTTAAACTCTTCAATTGTGATAAATAGATCTTGGCTCTTGGAATTTTTACATCTGTGATATTGCATTATAGAGGAACAACTGTAAAATAACAACAACAAAAAAAAAAGAAAAAAAGAGAAGCATAAATGAAAAAATATAATCTCATATAATGCTTTTAAGGAAAGGCAGGTCAAACCCTTTTCTTTCCTCATACTGAAAATTCATAAGCATTATAAAACTTACTGAATACCATGATACTGTCAAAAATGAAAAACTGCTGTACAAATCATTCACTTTGTACAGATAGGGCAGTAAATCTTGATTTTTTAGAATTAAATTTCTGCTTTAAAAATGCAGGTACCTGTTTTATTTCTGTCTTAGCTCATTTGCTACGCAGCCCGCATCTATTGCGGGCAACCCAAAAATTCCCTGTGGACAGCGCCCGCAACCCTTGCGGTTTTTACCTTTACTGCCCTATAACATCTATAATAACCGCATGAACAACTCGCCACCTCAACATTATTGTTCCTGAGCCATTTCTGCGTCAGTATTTCAAATTGCATTTTTGTCATTGCGGAACTCGTTTTTTTTAATAAAATAATTTTGAACGCGTCAATCCAGAATAAGTGAAATCTGAGAGGTAGATGGAGATCTGGATCTAGGTCTAATTTGATAATGGTGTTGAATAAACTTAGTCTGTTTGGTTTTTTTTTTAAGCAGACGGATCTGGGGAAGAATTTTCTGATAATGATGTAGAGTTTTTGCTAGTTAAAAGTCACAATAATTCCATGATGACCTAGATCTAGATCCAGATATAGTGTAGATCTAAGAAACGCTCAGAGTAGTAGATCTTTGAGCACTAAATCAAGGCCCAAACGAAAAAACGAGCACAACCTGATGATTTTCAGTCTAGATATCTAGCTCTAAATAAAATCCATTGAAGTCAAAAGCATCTTTCCTTATTGGTACTTTTGTGTGTTCTTACCTGTTTTCTGCATCTTTCATGGGCTTCAGAAAATTTTCCGAAATATCAAATTTTTACCCTTTTTTAAAAAACATACAAAATAAATATATCAAGGTAGCTGAATAAAAAGTGTTGCAACTAACAAATCTAAAGATAAATTTTATGTATCCAAAGTTTTAGAATGATTGCTTTATTACTTCTTTTTTTTTTTAACAATTTTTGAAAAAGGCCAAAAAACCTCAGTCCGGAGGGAATAGCAAGAGGAAAAGGGGTTAGTCACAAGTGAGTTAATGAATGGTTAGAGAGCCAAAAGTATTTCAGAATACCTGTCTCTCTTTGGGTAATTTTCCTTGAGATTCCAATTTTGCTCTTGCTTCTCGACGCTTCAGTATCCTGTGATATTGCTTTGCATTCACATACAAAGGCTCATCTCCAGTATCACTGCTAGGTTGCTAAAAAAACAAGAAAAGAAAAGATGATTGTTTATTATAAAGGGGAAAAAGGGGGGGGGCGCCCATAAAATCTTCATGTTATAACTTTATTTGAAATACAAATCTAGGAAAGAAAGTTCACAAACTATGCAAGTATTTGGGCAATGAGAAAATAAAACTTTGTCTTGCCTTTTTTTTTTATACTTAAGCTTATTTAAAGCATGTAACTTAAATGGCTAAATTATTTCTTCTTTTCTTTCAGATATTTCCCAATCCAAATCAGCCACAAGCTACAATCTGCTTTAAAAATTCTGATTTCAAGAGTTACATTGTAAAGAAAGTTAACAAAAATGTGAACACATCAATCCCAAATCAATAGGCTATCGTTTGGTGTTTGTGACAAATTTTGGTTTAGTTACTTGGGTGTTGATTTATCATTGATCAAAATCTAGATCTAACTTTGCACACCTTTGCCAAGTTAGCCCTTTATATTTTACACATTATATATATATTTTTTTAATTGTTACAGAAGGTTGATCTAAAAATTTCCACAACATTTCTGTATACTCCAGATCATACAGGGCACTCCTTAGCTGCATCTAGACTGTAACAAAAACTAGACTTAGGGTTTATTATTGAACGCACGTCAACTCGAGAGTTCTAGAAAGAACCAGTTTAGGGGAGTTAATTTATGCAAAGCGAAGGAGAATTCATTACGTAAACGAACGTGACTCATGTTCTATTTTTAGCCCAGGGGTTTTTCCTAATGTCTTTTTGAAGACAGCTTTTATGTTATTTTAGGATTATGATGTAATGTTCTAGATCTATATTTTCGAATATTCTACGCTTGCATTATGGGATAGATTTCCAGAAATTTGTAGAGTTTTCTTTTGAAAAAGGTATAAATACCGGGAGAAGATTGGTGAAAGAGAGACACAGAGATATACCAGTATAACACAGAGATCACACAGAGAAGACACAGAGTAGGCAGAAAGTTCATAGAGAGAGTACTCAGAGTTTTTAGAGATCACAGAGATTATAGAGATTGCAGTAAGATTATTGTATAGCGATTACGCAGATTTTTAGAGCTAGATCTAGTTTTCTTATCGACGGCCTATGTGAATATTGTTTGATTTGATTTCCTGCTGTTGAGTTAAATAAACTCAGTTTTTTTAGTTCTTCACACAATCTCCAGAGTTCCGTTATTTTTCCAGCTAGGTCTATATAGATCTAAAGAACTCAACGTCCTACATCAGAGGTATTATCAACCTTTTATTTCTGGTGTTCGTGACATAGACCTAGACTGGTTACAATAATATTACAACAGAATCCAGCTACAAATTGACCCTTTTACAGCAGGATCTTGTATGAAACAGGATCCCATTATAAGTCTGTCATTTTTCCCTATATGTTTCTTATATAAGATTTTGTCTACAATGGCACTATATTGAACGTTAAGCTTGCCTACAGCAGGATTTCCTGGAAGAATCAAAAGCATAAAACAATGGCCAGACCCCATTATAAACCCATTGTTTTTTTCGTTATATATTTCTTTAGTCTACAATACTACTGCCAAATGTTAAGCTTGCCTATAATCCAAAGCAATATAGCCACTCGTTTATAAAAGAGTTGTTTAGGTAATTCTTAACTTGCTACTTTAAATGATGAACAATCCATTCCCTCCACATCCTCCCTTGTAGGAGCTAGTATTGCATATAGGTCATGCTAATGATGATGCTCCTATATTATAATGGTTTAAAAGTTAAACATGAAGCAGGAAATCGATTTAGCACCTTTCTAAACAATCTAAACTAAGGATTTATTTTCTAAAAACAAAAGCCCTTTTTTTCCCTCAAATGCCTTTAAAAAAATTAGCACTTTCTGAAACCAAATCTTAAATTTTAAGTTACTCATACTGACATTCATGGGAGTCTAAAGCCTCATTTTAATTTCCAGTATTACCAATTGTATCAAATACTTTTCACCGAATCAAAAAATGATTCTACAAGTGTGTGATTTATGGCTATCAATAAATAATAGTTTTCAAATACAACTGTCTTTCTTTGAAAACTGAAACTTTATTTCACCCAGTATTTGATGTCTTAGTTATAGAATCATGTTTTGAAATAAGATTTTTAACAGAAGTTCTAGGGGTTATAAAAACCATTTCTATTTCTATGATTCTCCAAATCCATCACATTTATGGCTAGTGATACATTTCAACAATGACTGACCTCCCCAAACACCACTAACTTTTTCCTCCTCCCTATCTTTTTCACCCCCCATTTTTTGTTAAAAAGTCATTTTTTTTTTTAAGTTTAATAAAATCTTTTCAAAAGATTTAATTGATCCTTCACATAATATTTTTCAAATTAGCAATGATATATTTCAACTTCATAAACTAATGGCTGAGAAAATATTAAAATATAATAAAAAAAAAAAATTTAATAAATAAAATATAAAATAAAAACACATGTTAATACTGCATAAAGATTGGAGATAAAATTATCAAATGAACGCCTTGTTGTGTAAATATATATTTTTAACAGACCAATAAAATTGTGAATATTTCCTAAATGTCAAGGATAACGGTTGTAAATAGGTTACCATTTGAATTGGTTGACCACTTAGTTGTGGAGTTGGGAGGTTGATGACTTGAATGCCTGAGAAAAAAAAAACAAGTGCATTTACGTTTAGTTCAGTACTCACTAATTCATTGCTAATATGAATTAATTATTGTTCTGAAAAATAACAATAACATACAGAATTCTAGGCTGAAAGAGAAGTGAACATGAGAAATGATGCAAGAAATCAAAAACTCACCTACATGCTAGATTCCATCAATATCATGACATTTTATTTCATATAGATCTAATAACTATTCACAAGGTCAATTGATATAGAATACACTTTAAAAGTATATAGTACCTTATTGCTTTTGTTGATAAGACCTGGCAAAAGCTATATTGTTCTACAAAATGAGACATGTGCAATGTTATCCGAGCCTTTTTCTAGACTTAAATCTCAATTTGGGTGCCAAAAATTCTCAATATACTTATTGTAATAAAGCTAGTTTAAAAGAACAATCAAACAATAAGTAAATTAAAGTCTACGTCAAAACTAAATTAAATTTTAAAAATTAATTAATTAAGGAAAACAGGCAAAAATCCTACAGGTGTTGGATATGATGTGTGACACACAAAACTGTTGAGCTTTCAACTATTTTAATTTGTAGACAATCAGATTCGAAAAGGAAAAAAAAGGTTATTACAAGTTTTATTATACACAGACTAGACAATTTAAAGATTAATAAATAAATGTGTAATCAGTTGCCTGGGGATAAGCCTTATAGGGTAAAACAAAATTACCTTGTGGTAGCTGAACTGGCATATTATTCTTGTCAACAAGAACAAAAGAGGTCTGTCCATTGATGGTAACCTGGCTGAGAAAAAGCATCTGTGGGATGGCAGTTCCACCAACTGCACTAACTGGGGTAGAGGTTCCAACTGATGATACTGTGGCCTGTTGCTGAGCAGGCTGTGCTTGCTGAACCACATTTTGTAGAATGTTGTTAGACTGTATGAGGTTTGGAGCCTTCAGTCAAAAGCACAAAATAATCCAGAAAAGGAAAATATTATTACTTGACAAAATAAGCACTGTATAAAAATGATTTTGTTTGATTTTCATAAATTTTTAAAGACAAAATTAAAAAAAAAAAAAGACAATGTAAAATTTGTATTCCAGTAAAAAGAATTCAGATTAAAAAGAAAAAAATTACTACAGTATTGTAAGCTAAAAAGGACTAGATAAATTGAAGGCAAGGAATTTTTTTTCTAAATGAAGAAAATTGTGATAATGATAAACTTTACAAGAGCTTTTCCCTTTACTTTGTAACAGAGCCTTCGATAATTATGTGACATTAATAACAAATCCTTTTTCATCATCATAAAGTTGACATTTAATTCAGAAATGCCACCATAAAATGTTTTTAAAATATAAAAAATGCCTGCAGCTTGCAACAATAATGTAATTGGCCAAAAAAAAGACATTATTAAAATATTGCAATTTCTGAAATTACCACCCTATATCATCGTTTCAAATTTCCTTAATCTTTTTTCAAATAACTATTCACATGATATATATATAACAGTTGATTTCATTCTTCCTAACAAATCTGTTGCTTACTCAGTGAATAAAACAAAAGCAAACAAAAAGGAGCAGCACATATCAGCCATGTTTAAAGAAGCAAAAGTTACTTAGATGATTCCTACAGTCGGTCCATCAAAAAAATTATTGAACTTGACAAAAAAATTACACCATAGGGCCAGGATTTCAGTTAATAAATCCAAATAAGAGACTAGCGTGCACATAAATGACCAAATAGGGAAAAAGTGTGCCTTGTATCACAACTCTACTTTTAGATCTACAAGTAAAGGCAAATCAGCAAATAAATGGGTTTGGGCAGATGGCAAGTCTCAGCACAAGTGCAAGAGACAGGAGAACCAAACGTCTTCTCAAAGCTGGAAAAATCCCGAACACAAACAAAAAGGTATGACTTTTGGCTACCAGAAGAATGCATCCCTGTTCATTATCATTTTTGAACACCAAGATGCAAATAATTTTAAGTGTTTTAAGTATTTTTTCCACACCAGACAGGATATAATGAAAAAAAATGAATTTATTACCAAAAAAAAAAACATAAAGAAAAAAGGAAAAAAATAAATAAGAAGATATCAGAAAAAAGAGGGACCGGGAGAGTGAGACTGAGAGAGATGTATACTTTTATTTTTATTCCAACCTCTATTTTATTTGATTAAATTTAGCATGTACTTACATGAACATTTTGTGCAAAACTGGTATTGGTCAGCACTTGGGTTTGTCCAGTAAGAGCCTGTAATCCTACAGTTGAAGGCTGAAATGTTCCTTCACCTTGAGCAACCTTAAATTGAAATATAATAAATAAAATTTACTTTCCTCCAGTACCAATCTCAAGAATTTTTTTTTAATGAAAAAAAAAAAAAAGTTTTTTTAACAAAGGCCCTCAAAGTAAACACTGAATTTACTAGGATGAAAAGAAAGATGTTTATCACTTGCTCACCCTTACACATTGAAGCAGATAGCAAAATATTATAAGACATAAAATACATGATAACCTTTCTAAATGTCATCTAAAATGTATTGATATTATAGTTCCTGAACAGGTGAGGCCATCACAAATAGGTTAGTGCTGTTTAGTTATAGATCTAGTTGAATGTGAGAATGAACTCTTTTGAATAAACTAAAGAACATATATCATCCCACCATCCACAGCTTCAAGAAAATACTGGTTATTTATTGCATAGACCAATTAAACTATTAAAAAAAAATGAGCAACACACTCTAGAACAAAACAAAGAAGAGATCACTGAATTATATCATCAAGGTGTGCTAAAAATATTGGCCGATCAAGCTTCCCCACTTTACAAACACCCACCATGGATGTGATCTAACAACTTCCTGTAAACAATGTTCCCACATCTCTGAGACCTAGAAACCCCTAGATCTAAAACAGCAAGCAAAGCTAAAACCAAAACATTACTACTAAACTAAAATAGGTCTAATCTAGGCCTACTCAAAATCTGATAAACAAACAAGGCCAAAACACAATATAATCCATTCCGAATTTAGATCTAAATATATACATCTAGACTAAATTCACACTCACAGCAACCAATAATTACAGAAGCAACTAAGGTTGGAAAGATATATCAAACATGGACAAAGATTAAA
>BLXT01007159.1:643439-654020 GCA_019648995.1 Plakobranchus ocellatus | reverse complement strand
CCCCCCCCGATTTTGCGCAGACTGCGTAGCTGCAGACCGGCTGGGCCAGCTGCTCAACTGAAGCGAGTAGAGACAGAGGAGTCGAGAAAGGAAGAAAGATAGATGTGAAAGTCTACTCTCATCAAAATGATATATCAAAATATAGACTGAACAGGCTCATCATGCACTGAATTTGAAAACTATTTCATTGTTGTTTACATGATCATTTTAAATAACTTTACGGACTTTTTAATACATGGTCTTAATGCTTGTTTGAAGAATCTGTACAGGTTCATTTGTATAGAGAAGGAGAGTTGAGACAGAGAGAGAGTACATCTGACTGAAGACACATAAATAAAGAAAATAAATAAACTGTGACAAAAGCCATTAATTGCAATTAATAAATTTGTCTGGGAAACAAGTTTTTCAACAACATCAACAACAACAACAGCAATAACAACAGGTTTGTTGGTATTTAAAGATTGGGATTAGTGACTTTGAACTGTTTGCTAAGGGAAAAAAAGGTCTGATCCTGATTTCAACTTTCTTGCAGGTCTAGTTTCATTCACATCTGTGAAGATTCGTTCTCTAGCAACTGTGTCTGCGAAAAGCTGGGCTCTGATTTTATGAGGCTCTGAGAACAAAATACTGCCTTGGGGTGCACCGTTTTCTTGATGGTAGGAGGCAGAAAATGCGTGTTCAGTTTCAACTTCAAAATATTGATCATTTAGAAAATTAGTGATAAAAATGGGCAATCTACCCCTAAAATTGAGATTGAAAAATCTTTAAAAAGTTCGCTTTTTCGGGTGGTATTATAAAAATGTTGTAGGTTAAATAAAATTCCTATAACTTGTTTTTTCTGGTAAAGGCCTTTTTAAAAAACATTTCCAATCAGGCCCAGTGGTCGGGCGGCACTGAAACTTTGACAGAAGGTTTCTGGACTCAAGTACATGGACCAGTCGGCCATTCACTATTTGCTCAAGGGTTTTTTGTGACAGCTCTTGAATGCAATAGGTTAGAAGTATATGAAGGATCCTTGCCAGGTTTTGGAATTAAGAGCCTCCCTCCAAGAGGGAAGGATGTCTTTGGCAGTCCAAATATTATTTAAAATTTTAATAAGAATATGCAGGCAGGGTTCAGGGAGATGCCTCAGGAACTGATAGTAGATATTAATAGCACCTTTTAATAATTCTTTAGGTTTATTAATTTGTTTTCACTCTGTTAGAAGAAAATGTTTGCTATAAGGTTCTTTGTTTTCAGATATGAAATTTAATTTTTAGTTTCCCACACCTTGTTTTATTTTCTCGAAATTTGAAGAATAGTTTTAAGATGATGAATTTTTTATAAATTGGCATTCTTTTCAACACTAGAGTTGTACAATCATTGCTGCTCTGTAATCAAGGTTCAGTAATAGGATGGGCTATGTGTCATGAAAGAACAACTGACTGAGCAGTTTATTAGCTTGGTAAACTGTGTTTCCATCTTTACTAACAATGAAGCATTAAAATAACGTAGAATAGAATATTATTTTTAATTCTTTATTTACTAGGAGCCAGCATAGAGAAAAATGGCAGGCATTTCTTGTCTTCATGGATATTATAGGTTTTTATACCTCAGATGTGCAAGTATTTTGAAGGCTTCATACCAAACAAGAAATCAATTTTAATAGAAAAAGAAGCCTGGAATACCTTTTAAGTTTCTGTTTGATTATCTTGTAAATTTTATATAATCCAGCCAACCACAATGCTTTCTACTAAAGATAGCAGTATCATATGGGCTGAGACACTAGATCTATATTTACATAGAACAATGGTTGATTTGTTAAAGGTCAGGATAATAAGTGACTCCATTCTTATTGAATACAGGGATAAGAATTATTATAGCAATTACTGCTCTGTCTTGAAAACCACTGTTTTTGTGGTGCCTTTTGGTTGTCTCTCCAGAAGGAAACAGTTATATATCAAAGCTAATATTATAACTTTAAATGAAAAGAGCAAAGAAATAAGTGTTTTTTATAAAATTAAATATATGGAATTAACAAACCCTGTTTGATTTAAATGTAAAAGTTATAAAAAGTTTATAGAAATTCTAAGTCAAAGTTTTGACTAAATTTTATCAATGCAAAGTTTTAAATTTCCTGATGATGACAAAAGTTTATTTATGCTGTTAGTTTTCTAACTCAAACGTGTTTTGAATTTTTTATGTGCTGATAAATTTCTAAGAGATTGCCATATGTGTGTACAATCTATGAGCATACATATTTTTTTCCTCTCAAGATCACTGAATGTTCAATTTGTAAATCGTGGTTGTTTTTTTTTTTTCTCTCCAATGTAGATCTATGATACTTGCCAGTGCAGTGAAAGGTTTACAGAACACACATATAGTCTGCTGCTCCTGTAACCACTATTGAAGCCAACAAAATGGAGGATCCATTTTCTGGAATAGAATATGATTTGTTGTATTTAAAGAAATTACAAACTATGGTGGAAGATGTAACACGGGAGGCAGAAACTACTCTTCTTGACAAGTTTGAGTCACTCGTAGCAAAACAACCTAAAAAGCCATTTTTGGTCTACGATGATACTATCTACACCTATGAAGCAGTTGAGAACATGGCATGTAGAGTAGCGAATATTGCTAAGTCATGGGGTCTTAAGCCTTATGATTGTGTTGCAATTATGATACAAAATGAGCCATCTTTTGTATATACATTTTTGGGTAAGTTTACCATTGCTTATAGTAAAACTATTTATAAAAATTGATGCAATAATAGACATGAAATCCAAAGCGATGAAATTCAACAAACTCAAACCTGGTGAAATTATGTTTATTCCTTGTTTGAGCATATATGAAACTTATCACTAGGACTTCTTTATGAATTCTTTTGAAAATATTTAATTTCAATGTTTGCAGTTATTCAACAAGTTATAAGCATAGTGGCAGAGCAGAGACAGGAGCCAAGACAAAATAATAATTAGAAGTAAGAAAATAGTCTTTTGGTATTTAAGGAAAAAAGGTAATGCTGGTTCAACAAAGATATATTGTGAGTGTCTGTAGTGAATCTATTCTTCTTCCTGGCATTCTTGGAGCCTATTATGCCCTGTTCTGAGCTGGAAAATGATGGTTTGCTCCTCTCTGTTCAAAGTGTGGTATTGGTTGTAATAAATTTGATTCAAAATAAATATTTGTAAATAATTCTTTATACAATATTGTGATACAGGCTTACAGAAAATGGGAATATCTGTGGCATTGGTCAACCACAATCTTACAGCACATTCACTGATACACAGTGTTTTAGCAGTTGATTGCCAAGCTCTCATTGTTGGATCAGGTGCGCATTTATCATAAAAAAAAAAAAAATGAACAATTTTACAAAAATCTTAATAATTAGCATACCATTAAATCAATTTTGGCTTATAATGACTTAACTGCTCTCAGAGGCTCAGTCCCCTTGATTTTTAATGAAGTAATGAAATATTTGGTCAAAACTTTTGATCCTTTAAAATTCAGATTATTCGAATTTTATTTGAGAATTTGGACATGACAACAAAACAGTTGCTTTCCATTGTAAAAGCAATGAATCTTGGCCTCAGTTGAACAAGAGGAATTTTATGTTCATCCTAGAGTGATACTTAAGTAATGTTCTACTGCGTTCTTCAATATATTTTTTTCCCACAATAATTGTCATAATTTTTCAGCATGATAATTTATCTTTCAGGCAATGAACTTCTTGAAGCAGTGATCGATGTGATGCCAGAGCTTGGCAAGCTCCCTATTTTTGTTCAAGGTGTTGGCCATGGATCATTACCTGGTGGTATAAAATCTTTTGATGAGCTTATGCAAGACACATTTCCAGTGGCAGTGTGTCCTGCAGTGCGGTCCGAAATAACGATGTCAGACACATGTTGTTATATCTACACATCTGGCACAACAGGTGAACTTTGATGTAAACTTTACCCTAGCTTTGAGTAATAAAAACATAGTCACTTATGTCTACTTCTGCTTTTATTAATCATGCAAGTTAAGGAAATAAAAAATTTCATGGCTTAATACTTGGGGATCAGACATGGATATTTTCACAGAAATAATGTAAATCAAAACACTGTAGGCACACATTGTTGCAAAGGAGATACATTCAAATAATCTAGCCTAGACATGGATCAATTAAATACTGTCAGAGAAAACAAGGAGATTAAATGCGAAAAAATCAATTTTATTTTTAGCTTTACATTAATGATGACTTTTCTTAAAATGAAATAAAATACTGACACTAGCAGAATTAGGTCAGGTATCCAAGCCAATGAAATCAAGCACCTATCAAAACTAGGGATTTTAGATAGCCTTTTGCCTTTTCCATTTCTTCATAAAAGTTTTCTACCTCTACATCTTCACTATCAAATGTGGTGCATACACTTGAGTAATTCCTAGATTTAATGGTTTGGCTCCCAATTTAGCTACAACTTCTCTGTATGAAATTGGACATCAACTCTCCAGACTTTCTGCCTTTGTTACATCAATTAAGATTCCAACGCCTCTTTCATGTGTATGTCCCCCTGAATAAATTATCTAGTTTTATGGAACCTTTCCATCTTATCACAGCAAGCCTTCGGATGTAAAGTTTTATTCTGTCCATTTCTTGAATAACATTTTCTAACTTTCCTTTTTGATGCAGAATATGCACCTTCCATGTTTCTATTTTTGATGTTTGTTTGATATTAATTTATTGAGCAGACGCTGGATGACGAACTGGAGCCACCCTCTGCACAAACACTGGATTTGGATATATGAATAAAAAACCCTCTTAACGTTATTAACGGAGGTGTTAGTTTGGTTTTAGATCATGATTTTTTTTTTCAAAGGGAGGCTACAGCAGCGGTTTCCCCTTGCCTATTGCCAGTTTGTTTTACGGGCTCTAGCCTTCATTTTACAGCTAACCCACAACGCAGTGGAGATCTATGGGTAGTCCTTGTCATGTTAAGGATCTTCCGCCCTTTGCAGATCTTATTTTCAGTCTAACAAGGTCCCACTACTCTCTCCATCAATTTAAAATTGGTGGGGTTACCGGTTTAGTCAGTGATTGTCCAACAGATACAAATTCATGTCATACCCAGGACTGGACAGAATAGTTAGCAATAGCAAATGGAACAATTTGGCCGCCAAACAGATTTCAGGAGCTTGGGAACGAATGGACATTAAGCCAGCAGATTAGGTCTTTGCAGAAATACTGTTCTTGTATTTGTCTTTAGCAATCCAGTTGTTGAAAAGTTTTTGAAAGCATAGTTTGAAGACAAGTCTTTGTGCTTGAAAGAAATACAGCACATTGAATAATATGATATCATTAGAATCTGTGGGTTCACAAACTTGTTTTCTACAAAGAGCAAACAATCATGAATTACTGCCTCCTATATTAGATAACAAACTATGAAAATAAATGAAAATCCTGGGCTATCATGCTATGATTCTTACTTGAAATCTCAAGCTCTGAAAGTAATCACAATAATTCTTGCAAAATGAATTTGCACTAAAATCTTCAGATTAGAGAGCAAAATCCACTCTTGAATGAAATTAAATGCAGTTTCTAAAAAAAAAACTTACAGTTTATACAACGATTTAATAATGTACAAGAGGAAAACTGACACTAGAGTCTTGGCTAATTAGATCCCAATCTGCTCAGCAGTCTTTACTCTTTAATAGCAAAAGCAAGTTATCCACTATGATTATTCCCGTCTTTTCCATTATGAGGTGAGACCAAGTTCAAAGAGATTATTTTACGAGAATCACCAAGAGTTTATGTCCAAAAGTCACACACATGCACACGCTCTCTCACACGCACACACATACATTTGCGGATTAAAAATTAAATAAATGCAAGCATTATCTTAATATAAAATAACAGGTGTTACTTAAATCACAACAAAAATCATAACTCATCTACTGAGAGTAAACACTATACACAAATTCAATGCTGTAACATTTATAAAAAGAATAGAAAGATAATTTAATAATATGTTCGGAACATAAAACTGAAGACCTAAATTTCTCTCTATTTTTTTATTATTTAATTAACAAGATTGAAAGTTTAAAGCAGAAAGAGGATCCATGAAGTAGGCACAAGGATATCTGAAAAGTTAAATCTTGAATGAAATGCAGAGAAACAAACTCCTGGATTAATTGCAAAGAAATGATTTGGACCTGATTCACTACCACCACATATTTTGCGACTAGACACAGGGGTAGAATGGGATTATTCTAAAGTTGGCTATCATTTTGTAAAAAGTTAATATGGGACTTAAAAGGATAAAACCATACAAATTATATATCAAATTGAAGGGAATTGGATCTATTTTCTTTAAATAAGCACCAAAAAAGAAAATTTGTTCTGTATTTCATTTTGAAAAAGCAGCAAACTGGATTTTAAAAATTTGTAAAAAAATTTTCAAAAAAATATGTATCACAAACACCAGAAATAAAAACTAGATAATACCTCTGATGTGAGACCTTGACTTCTTTAGATCTATATAGATTTAGCTGAAAATAATGGAACTGTAGAGATTGTGTGAAAACGTAAAGACTGAGTTTATTTAACTCAACAGCAGGAAATCAAATCAAATAATATTCACATAGGCCGTCAGTTAAAAAAAAACTAGATCTAGCTTTATGAATCTGCGTAATTGCTATACAATGATCTCACTGCAATCTCTGTGATCTCTGTGTACTCTGTGTGATACTTTCACCAATCTTCTCCCTGTATTTATACTTTTTCCAAACGAAACTCTACAAATTTCTGGAAATCTATCCCATAATGCAAGCGTAGAATATCCGAAAATATAGACCTAGTACATTCTATCATAATCCTAAAATCAAATCAAAGCATTCTTCGAGAAGTTAAAATGGAAATCCTTGAGCTAAAAATAGAAGATGAGTCATGTTCGTTTACGCAATGAATTCTCGTTGGCTTTGCGTAAATAAACTTCCCTTAACTAGATCATTCTAGAATTCTCGAGTTGACGTGCATTCAAAGCAAGCCCTAAGCCTAGCTTTTGTTACAATATGACGATGTATAACACAGTGCTAAATCTATTGATAATCTATTGGCCTTGAAAGGTAGATTTTTATAAATTGTGATTTCATAGGCATTTAAACACCAAAAATTGCGAAAAAAAAGGTTGAATACTTTTTGATTTATAGCAAAAAAAGAAATTGCTATCAATTTGATAAATTACAGCTCCTGATGCACATATATATTGAAAATAGAACAAAATATGGGTGTAAACAGTTATTTCTATGTTCAAACTTTGTGAAAAAGGAAGAGAAGTGTAAATCTCGTGCATGCGCAAAAATACATACATTTAGTACTTCATTCAAATACTAACCCATTTATACTGAGCCAGTTTTACCGGCTTAGGGTACAAATGTAGTAATATTTTGAGCCGGAAAAAGCGGCTTAGGATAATCAAACAGTGAAAGGTTTGAAGGAAGCTTGCAAGTGAAAAATGCATCAAATCCAAGCTTGTTAGGTATGATAAGAATAATTAGATTTATGTTGTGTTGGCACTCATTGAATAACTTCACCTTTGAAAAGAGAAGTTTCATGATCCAAGTCATTACTAAGCCAGTTTAACTTAATCTGCAAACTGGAGGATTCAGTTAAACCACACCTGCAATATGGATGCATTATATCTATTAAGTTTATACATGACTTGAGACCGGTCCTGATGAGTCAAATATCAAATATCAAGTATTTGATAAAAGTAAATTTTTATATTTTTTTTTTAATTTAAAAGTCTCAAATCTTGCTTAGAATCAGCATAGCCCTATCCAGTTTCCACTGCTGCAAAGCTTATGAAAAGGAGTGTCAAGCTGCTTCGGTGGTTTAAAATGTTCAAAATGCGACTTCAGACTCATATGGACTGATATCAAGACATATTATACTCCAACTAAAGTAAATGTAGAATATGCATTGAGAAAAAGGACACTTATATGTACAAATCAAATACATTCTCAACTTTTTAAAAAGTTATGTTTTAACTCAGTGTTATGTTAGGAAGGTGGTCGTAGACTAAAGAATTGTTTGCTGATGCCAGTTGCACTTTGCAGAATGAATAATACTTTGAAACCTCTTAGCTGATAGTGGAGAAACAAAAAAAGAAAATCAAATTTAGCTCAGATACTCTAATAACGCTAGCTCTATCTTGGTCTTTTCACATTACCTACTCATTCAATTTTTGTAATTCTTTTCTTGCCTATGCCTCTACCTCTTTGTCCTTTACTTTACAATAAGTACAAAATGTTTAACTCCTTTATGACTATATATTATTTTATAAGGCACTGAATGTGTCATTGTCTTATTTGGTGATCTTTTTACTTAATTGCCTCATTCTCTACAATCTCATTTAGTTTATTACCCTTCTATTGATTTTTGAACAGTCCTCTTAAAAGCAGCATTTCTACTGCCTATAATGTTTCTTTTCTTTTTTTCTACTCTAATGGGTTTAATTTTTCAAAATTAACAGCAGTGCAAAAAAAAAAATATGGTGATCTTGCTCATTATATTTCAAAATTGGACTCTTTTTATTTAAAATTATCTTTAGTTTTTTCATAGGAATTGAAAAAATAATTTATCAAACGCTTAAATTGCATAGGCGCTTTTAGACGTAAAGTGTATTATTCTTTTTTTTAAGTCTGCTGTCCTCTGTATTAAAAAAAAAATTGGTATTTGAAGAGTGTTTTTAATTTTACAGGCAATCCAAAACCAGTGTTTATTTCTCATGCAAAAGCTGTGTCACTTAGCTGCCTTCCACGACATCTAATTGATCTTGGTCCAGGAGACATAACCTACACCGTGTTGCCTTTGTACCATAGCACTGGCATGTTTCTAGGTGTGGGTGGAACAATAATGGAAGGTAAGAAATGATGTTTTACTTAATTTTCGTCTTTGAATCATCAGTATTAAAAGTTTAAAACTTCCCCCCCCCCCACAAACACACACACAAAAAAAGAATTATTGCATTCTTTCTATGAGAATACAATTATTCAAAACTGGAAATTTCAAAAAAGGAGCATTATATGTTTTCTAAAAAATTATTATTATGGTATCTGAAGTGACATACGTTTAATATGACATTAAGTTATCTTTTATGTTGTTTGTGATTGATTAAAAAAGAAAGTAAAGGAAACTTCATAAAGTTGTGAATTTTTTTATTTCTCATCAAGTTACTCTTCCTCGTGTGGTTTTCTAAATTTCTTTTTAATTTCAGACATGATTGATTACTTTCTATCAACCTTTTGATGTCTATTTTAATTGCTGTGTACAATCAAATGTGCAGGTTAAAATTTTTCTCCTTTGCTTTTCATCTCTTTTTTAATATTTCTTTATTTTGTTTATTTTTTTTTGGCATACCGGTAAAATTTGTTTTGGTTTCTGATATTGTGAGAATTGGTTGCGATGAATTGAGTCTGAATCTTGATTGGGAGTAATTGACATTTTGATCTGGTCTGGTGTGGTCATAATACAGTCAACTTCACTTGAGTCGACTTCGTGTGACTCGATTTTCTTTTGAGTCGATTGTAATTTCTTGGAACGGTCCCCTTTATAGTAGTTTTATTGTAATAAGAAAGCTGATGAGTCGATGTCGACTTAGCCGTTCTGACGGTCAAGTGGATCCTCTTTCTTTGCTCCCCCTCCCTTTGTGTTTGCTAGTTCGCAGTGGATAAGTCGATCTTCCATCCAGAAACTAGATCTAGATCTAGTTTAAAGAATAAAAAATCTTGCGTGTGCTATCATTAATCTGTAGCAACGGGCGACCATAAAACATGGCCTGCCAGACTTGACTGTTGACCGTATAATAAGCCTTGAGAACCTTAGGAGACGTGAAACAACTCGAGTGTTACGGGCAACGGTTACTTACAGTCCAAACTACCCAACCGACATTATTCCTTCCCCACATTTCCGCACAGCGGCCCTAGCCGGAGGCTGTGTTTACTCGCCAGTCATCACTCTGTCTAGGATAACATTAACAATCGAGCCTACACAGACAATGCCTGTCTCTGTCTGCCACTTCTCCCCCCCCCCACTAACCACAGCCCCTTTCCACGGCCAGTGCTGTAGGAGTGGTCATGTTCACGCATCCGGTACAAGTGTGTATTTTACCCTCCCCCTCTCTCCCTCCGATAGGTCTAGGCGTTGGCGCCTCGCGCATCACTAGGCCTACAGTCTGATCACTTTCTCCCCTCCCCCCTCACATACATGAGTACCGGTACCGCTGTTTTGACACGTTGCTCGCCCCTTCTCAATCAATGGAAAAAATGGATGAGTGGATGTATGGATAAGTCGATGTTGATTTTAATCCCCCAAAGACATCGACTTATCAGTAGTCAACTGTATTCAGCAGCTGTGGCTAGGCCTATTTTAGTCTAGGCTAAACAAAACTAAAATATTAGTTTTTATATTATATTTTAGTTTTGTTTATCTTATTAGATTTAGGGATTTCTAGATGGTTTTCAAAGGTGCAAAAGCATTGTTAATAGGAAGTTGCTAGATTGTGGCCTAGAAATAAGATAAGCTTGGAATGCCCCCCCCCCCCCCCCCCCCCCCCCCCCCCC
>BLXT01007159.1:618773-634251 GCA_019648995.1 Plakobranchus ocellatus | reverse complement strand
AGGACAGGTTTCTTTTTTTTTCAAGTTTGCTTTGCAAAACCTGTGTTATTCGATTGAGGATGGTCATATTAAAAGATACATAGGATTTGTTTTTCACCAATATGTATATTGGTTGCCATGGCAATGGCCGCCATCTTGAATTTTAATTAGCTAATTACGGAATTTTCAAAATTCATCTACTTTTCCGGTTTCAGTGGAAATGTCTTGAAACTTTACAAATTTCCACAAATTTCTAAGAAAATGGCAGATAAAGTCTGAGCAAAAATATTTTGGTTTTCTGACCAGTTATGTGATATCAGCTCCATATGATAGGCCCCCTTCAGTTCTCTCAAGCTCTATCTGTTGCACCCTTCTCCTTTCGGCCATTTTTATGTTGGAGGTCACTCATGCACTAAACTGGCTGAAAACTTCACTCAAAAGCTAAAAAAGTACAAAGTGTAAAACTAGCATAAGAATGGGTGACTTTTTCATTCACCCATGATAATGTGAATGGATGATACTATAGCTGTGATGTCAGAGCTTGGCTGCAACCTCATTGGGTGGTAACAGCTCATGGGGCTGGTGGTTGTGTACAACCTAAGGGGTGGAAATCCCCGTACGCAAAATTGGCGCAGCTGGTGTATAAACCGTGGAAACTAGAACAAACGCTCCATATATGGTAATGGTTATTAATGGAGCTCGCTTCTTGGGAAAATTTGTCTAAATTTGGATGTCTACATATGGTAGTTCTAGTGGCATCGATAGGGAGGCTGAGATTGTAAACTTTCCATTGATATATATATGACGATGTTTTGCAAGGGGTATCAGGCCTACATAGCTTGCATAAACCGCAAATGTTGACACATTTTCTTGAAATTTTCATCTCTTCAGATCATTATCGATTCAACAAACTTTACAAAACTACCCTCAGTCAAAATTTGACCAAGTGACACCAGAACCCCCCTCTGTCAAATTTGTGGGGTAGATTAATGAAATCTTCAACTCTCAGAAAATTTTATGAGGTCGCCACCATCCTGTTGTCAATCACTATCATTATCTTTTTTTCAAGAGTATTCATTTTAAAAAAATGACTAATGCTATACCCCTTTAGCCAAAAAAGTGCAAGGGGCAGAGAAGTTATAGGTAAAAATTGATAAGACAATAATTCTTTCTTTATGCATGAAAACTAATAGGCAAGATTGATAAACATTCAAAAGCCACTGATACTCAGATATTCTAGATTTGCCATTTTGTAGAACAGTAATTAAAGAGGTTATTTTTCTTTGGTCTTAACAATTGTTCTTAATCTTTCTTTCCTTTGTGTTTTATGTTCTATTATCATTAGGCCATGATGGGAAGGCTGGTATGGCAGCCATCACCTTGACCTCCAATGCCAGATTGGGAAACAAGGAATTGATGGAACTATATGCACATGTCTGTAAAGAACTTCCTTTTTATGCTCGACCATTATTTGTGCGTCTCCTTCCAGCTGCAGTCATAACAGGCACTTTCAAAAACAAGAAAGTAGATCTAGCCAAAGAAGGCTATGACCTCAACAAAGTAAAGGATCCTTTGTACTTTTTAAACCATAGTAATAAAACATACAGCCCTCTTACAAAACATGACTTGGCCAATTTTTTAAGATCAAAATTGTAAAGTGAGTTAATGATATAAAAAACCCTTGTCTCCATAAGTTTTCTTTTCAAAACCCAAGCTTTCAATTTTGTTTTGTTTTGCTTTTTTTTAACTGATTTTCATGAAAGGAACAAAAATTGTAATGTACTCCTCTCCTTATAATGAACGTTTTAAGCTAAGTTTTGAAACAAGTCTTAAAGAATAACTGTTGCAAAATTTACATTTCAAAGTGCAGTTTTTGTAATGGTTATACTGATAGTGACTTTAAAATAGTGACAAGTAATTTTTTGTGTAAAGTATCACAAAGAAGGTAAACATCTAATTCATCCATAAAACAATCTAGATCCATAAACTATAAAATATCTATTTTAAACTTAAAGGAGAGGTAGTGAGCATGTATTATTTATTTTTTAGTACATGGATAGATTAATATTTGTTATCACATAATTTTGATCTAAAACCTCAAATCCTTTGTGTTATAAAGGCAAAGAACAAAATAAAGGCAAAAAGATAAAAGCACAAATAAGATTTTGCAAAATATTTTTAGATAAATGCCCTGGTATTTAATTTCATCTAAGATTTAGATTTTTTTGTTCATAATCTGTGCATAAACGTGTATGATAGACAGATAGATATATATACATAATAATATGTAAATTTTCAAACAATTTAATAAAGAAAAAAAAATGATTCATTGATTTTGATTTGTAAGAGAGCTTAAAGTTAGATAATTATAATCTCTGATGTATTTAATCTTAGTATCTTATTGGACCCAACAAATTTAGGTAAAAAAAAAAATGGAAAAAAAATCTTTGATCTGATTGATTTTATTATGTGGCATACAGCTTTTTCACTACTTAAAAGATAATAGCTTTTGAATTTGTAAGATAGTGAACCTGCACACTTCAGAACAAATTAACTTAGTTAATGTTAGCATCAAATGAAAAATTGTCATCGCTCACTTTTTGGTGTAAATTTATCTTTCTCCACATTGAAACTTTATTGTTCACTTAATGTTTTTTTCAGTAGCATGAAAAATTTTATATATTCAACCATTCTTTATTATGTAAAAACTTGTTCTAAAACATACGTGCTTTCTTTGCTTTTGCTTTATGTTCAGTTAAGTGCCTCAACTTTTATGCTTTCTAAAATTATTATAATCTGCAAATCACTATGTTCTCAGTATTGATTTGTTGCATTTTTCCTAGATTCTATTGTGTCTAGCTTTCAATAGAAGAAAAAAATCATAACAAATCAGAAATGTTGTTCTAACAGCAAATGAATTTGAGCATATATCACACCCACATTTTTTTTTCATTTTTCATTTTTTCAAAGTGGAATTAATACAGCAAAAGATGCTATAAAACTTGCAAATAGTTGAAAAATTTGCCAATAAGTTGAAATTTTGTGCAAATTTTTTAGATTAAAAAAAATTTTAAATTTTTTTTTTTTTACGTAAGGATGTAAGGATAAAATTGAAAAAACAAAAGTTTCATTTGAACTCAGTAGCAGCTGATGATGGCAAGAAATGTATTTAGATATATAAGTTCTAAAAGCACCAGAAGTTAATAAAGTAATGATTTATAAGTATGGAAATAAACTTAATTGTTGAATTTCATCCTTGAGAATAAAAGTTTAAATATTTGATGCAAGAAAAAGACATCCTAGTAAACAATGAAATATAAATTCATGACAAAGGTCAAAAAACTGTGATTAAGTTTTTCAAAAACCAGTGTCAGTCTAATGATTAGAGCCATAACAAAATATTGCATGAACCAGAAGCTGAAAACTTCTTTAACTATAGGTGTATCATTAATGATGAAATCACAGTTTTTTTTTGTTTTTTTTTTTTTTGTGGCATTCATCCAACTTCCTCTCCAGTTTTCTAATTTGTAACAGATTCTTTTTTTTTTTTGTTTATCCCAAACATGATCTTATCTATTACTAATACACCAGAACAGTTGTGACAAAAAAATAATTGGCATCTTTAAACCTTCACTAATTTAGTTCTATTCTTTGAAACAATGAATTTTTAGTGAAAATTTGCAATAAACAGTCAGAGGAATTCTAAATCTTGAGCAAGACATAGTTTCTCCATGTATTAAGGTAATAGGGACCTTCTCTGGTTTCATTACAGAACTGTGTTTGCTCGTCAAATTCATCATGAAAACCCACTTGATGTTTTATTTTTCCTTGCCCATTAAAGGAATTGTAGCATTGGCCACAAATTGTCAAAAGTAAGAAAATTGCTAAATCAATGTGTTCATGGGTAATAAAAATGCCAAAGGGGTCACTCAGTTCTTAAGGTTATCTACCATTTAGCTAGATTTAAAATATATATATATTTTTTTTTTTTAATGGATTTGAATAAGGAGTCTTTTAAATAAAAATTATGCAACATTACTTTGCACAAATATGATTTTTTATCCCAAGTAGTGTGGTATAATTTGGCTACGAAATTTGTGTAAAAAGAATCAGTATTTTGTTTGCTTAGCCAATTTGTTTTTGATATGTTTGTCTTTTTGCGCTTTCCTAGTAAAATAAATTTTTCCTATTTCTTTCTTTTATATTTACAAAACTTACATGCTAGCTATTTAAGGCATTTTGTATTTGTTTGCTAGATGGGCGGGGTAGGGTTAGAGGTCCACATGTAGGTACGTAAGCTGCATGAGTTTATTGCATCATCAAGGCTTTCTTTGTTTGAGAGTGATGATTTGTAGATCAAGGTTTATCTAGCAAGGCCACATACCCATCCCATCCCCCTATTATCTCATTGCAGTCAAGCTCCTCTGTAATACAGTGCACTCCTTATTATTCAACATCTCCCAATTTGACATTTCCCTTAATTCGCTACACTTAAAAATTCCCAAATAATACGCTCTTAATCCTTACTAACAAACTTGACCAAACCGACATGCTGCTTGGCTCATTTCTCTTAATTTGACAGCTGTGTCCTGTTTTCAGATCAAACTAAACCAAAAAGCTTTTGCCTGGCCATCTCTCACAGCAAAATGAATGTATCCTATAACACAGACTATTTATTGTAACTGAGTTACTGCGAGGGTGATGAGATTTGGGATGGAGGGTGGGGGATGCGCTGAAGTGGAGGAAAGGTGTGACACTAGGCTGGGCCTAAACCAAACACTGAGAAAACAAGACTGGAAACAAGCCTGCTTGATGTGACTAATCTGCCTAGCGCAGTAAATAAAGCGTATTGCGTGTTAGAATTTTGATAATTTTATTACTTTCTTCATCATGCACTTGCCAGTATGGACGCAAATAAATCGCAAAATCCTCACTGTCAGTGGTATTAAGCAATAAATTTGTAACAATAACAGGAAGAGTTGACCAGATTTATCTTTCCACCGCTTTTCCAAAGACCCAGAGTAGTAGGAGTCCTTTTTTTTTCTTTTACAAATAGACTGAGTACTTCAAGGTTTCGTGGCTAGAATGATAAAAAAAAAAAAACATTCCCCCACCAAGCGCGGACAGTGTTAAAACCAGTCACATGCTTCATGTTTACTGTGCTTCCTCGTATCTGGGTCAACGCCTGGCAAGTCGTGACAACGCAGTGCAAACCCTATGGAGTGATGTCATTGTTTCCCCTCTTGATTGTGTACTCCTCTTTGGCCTAGACTTACGCTCACTGGCGTAGGCTTAACAATGCCATACACGTGGATATATGGCAGGCATCCCCCGCTAGGTACCACTTTACCACTTGTGTGTGTGTGCATAACTGGTGGTCAAGGAGAAGACTATATTAGCGCTGTTATATTTAATTATTAATACAAAAGCAAAAAACCTCTCCCCCCCCCCCTATTTGACATGTGACTTGGTCCCTTTGATGTCGAATTATCAGGTGTGCACTGTATTAATTATTCGAATGTCGAATTATTTTTTTAATTATCTTAGTTTTATGTTGCCAGATAAATCATTGACTTAATAACTGTAAAATAAGTAATTTTGTCATCTGGACTTACTATTACAATCCCAAAACTTGCAAGCTGAGTCACAGCGTGAACTGAAAGCATTACACCAAGGAGGCAGTTTCTTTTTGACTCACTGTTGCACAAGTGAAAAACTTTATCACATTTAAATACAATGTTTTCTTTTTAATAGTTAAAGAGATCTTTTGGTTACAACTGTTCTATAATCAAAGAATAGGATGTTACTTTTCTTGTTCAAACAGTCCTGTTGTATGCATGGCTCTGCTATAGCTAATGCCATAGTAAATTAAATAACCTGTTACGGGCCAGTAATGTTTATAAGGACAATTATTTTCTCTTGCTCTTTTTTAATGGTCAAATGATTCTACAAATCTTTTTAATTGGCCATGATAATGTTGTTGCCATATACAGTCTTTATTTTTTTTATTAGGGGAAAAGAAGTTATAGATTTACTTATATGATATACACATGTTGATTCTTATATTTTTTATTAGAATACTTATTCATATTGGAAAACATATTATATATGGGTGTGTCTATTTTTTTATGCATGTACTTCTATATAAAATAACAAAGCTTTCGGCCTGCATGTACAGGTATATCTACTTTTTAAATAACTTATACATAATTATTGTTGTCGATGTTGGGCAGATCTATACTTATTGTTTTCTCATTTGGGTACACGAGAGCTGACTATTCTCGAAATTATAGTTGGAATATGATTTGTAACAGTTACAGACAAAAAGAGCCCATCTATACCCATTTCCATCACAATACATAATTTTGAAATATATACACATATATATATACATACAATACACAGTTGAACTACTCAAGTTTTATTCTTTATCACTTGAAATTTACAAGTTTTAAAACAGTTGAAATAATGTTTCACCTTTACAGTTTGAAAAAAGATTTCTTTGGCCACATTTTATATAAACAATGTTGTAATTTATAAAAAATATTCTTTCTTCTACCAGTTTTGAATGCGTACTATGTTTTAACAACCAATAGTAACTCAGCTACCTGTTGTTGAATGCATTAAAAAAAAAAAAGCAACGATTGCGCTTGCTTAATATAAGGGGAGAAGATCACAACCATCAACACATGTATTATTCTTAACATTGAGCGATCATCACTTTGAATATCAATTATCCAATGTGAACATTCACAAATTCTTGTGTTAATATTAATGTTTCTTGAGGGTGTATATCTAAATGCTATCAATTTGGTTTGGCTATTTGAAACGTATCCAAATTAGTTATTCAATACTTTTTATGAAGTTTAGGAATGGTTGGACATACTAACTGAAAATTTGACCATCAGAACAAAACATAATGTTATTTCTTTTTTAGAAAGTATCAGTGTTTGTTGAAACATCCATATATATTTATCTATAGAGATTTAACTGCAGTTTCTTAGTAATGCCTTCATGTTATAAAAAAAAACAACTTATCTCTGCTAAGAGCTATGTACCAATGTCCTTGAAATTTGGCATAGTTTTGCAGTTGGTATTTCTTCAATCATACAAAGCATTATCAATGTTGTTTTTTCTTTTTTTTTTTTTAAGAAATGTGATTTTTATGTAAAAGTAGTGACTACAGCTGAAATGCAAAAAAAATAAAATGTTCATGTATATTAAAAAGAAAAATATGATATCCAAAAACTCCTGTGTATGATTCCTCTGAAGATGACAGCAAGACTTTAAATAATTTGAACTTGAACTATAGGAGATGATGGATTTTTATAGAGGGATACTTTGATTATTTACATTCAAGGTGGAGCCGGTACCATGGTAAACATACTCTGGATTTTTTTTTTTTTAATTTTCTACGTCAAACTTGACTATGACAAATACATTGATAAAGGTTGAAAATGTCTACCTCAAATAATTTTTTTTAATGACCCTGTGGTGCTGCATATCCCTTTTAAAGTTATGAATACAAACTGGAGCAACACAAATTTTGCAATTACATTGAGGGATTTTGTCCTTAGGTTTCTGTGCTAAAAAATTGTGAGGGGGGTTCTCATGGGGTTTATTTTTTCGTTTTTTTTAAACACATTTCATCTTTTTCAATATGAGGATCTTCAAAATTGTTGCAATTGTTGTACTTATTTCTTTACTAAAAAAAGATAAAACTGCATGTTTAAAAATAATGTACATTCGTATCTATTGTAAGTGGTTCAAAGCTATTCCCAAATTTTATTGGATTTACAAATTCATCTTTGCATAATATTAGATAGAAGAAGGCTATCCAAAATTTATGAGAAAAATGACTATAAAGTATAATGTATATAATTATGCACGCATTTTAATTTAGTTTCTGTCCCTCCATTTATTGTACTACCTGACTTTTTTATTTTCGCCTCATATTTCTCAAGACCAGTTCTAATAAGTCAGAAGTTGCATTTTGAACAGTTTTAATTGTTAGGGAAGCCCAAGGAAACTTTAATCTCAAAGCGTTGCACTTTTGAAAACTGGTTTGAGTCATGTTGATTCTATATCAAGATACAGGGTTTTTTAACTGTAAAAAAAAAAGGACTAAAAGATGGAGGAAAAAGTTTATGCAACATTTGACTCGTTAGGATAGTTTTCAAGCCATATCATTGCATTATATAAATAAAATGTTTGACTATTGTATCATAGCATCTAAATGATACTTATCTTTTTTCAAAAACAATGAGTTAGAAATTTGAAAACAACCGTTTATCACTAATGATGTGTTGATATCCTGTAGAAAAAAATCTGATTATAATAATTGAAAATAACAGCACTGTATGGTTAGCATTTCTTTATTTTATGGGCTGGTGGATGCTGCCCTCTTCTAAGGGTAGGTGCTGGACCAGGTCTCCCACCTTCTGCATGGCTCGCTGAGGAACACCTGCAACACGTTTACTGCTGTATTCATGATGATCCTTCCTTGCCACCAAAGGATTTGGTTCAGGGGCTTAGAAGCCTGCTCTGGGGGCGGATATTGCCCATTTCCCAGCATTTGGACAACTCGTGCATTGCTGTTTCTTCTCTTTTCCCGCACAGACAAGTCACAACACATAGACCAACCGTGATGCACCTGGTCTGATAAGAGGAGAATGTGTTTCACCCTTGCACAAAAGATTTGCACGGTGTCACTCCCATCTAGACTTTGCAGATAATCATTTGCCTTGCAAGTGTCATAGAATTTGGGGAATCTTTCATCATTAGAACGTTGTGCAGCACCCCAAATGTCCTTGGTGCTGCGTCGCAGAGCCATCTTTAAATCAGATAAAATTGATGGTTTCCGTGGCTGCAGCTGGGTCCTTCCCTCTTTCTCTTGAGCATTGGCCACCTTGTTGCTAATAATCCCTCCATGGGAAGGTAGCCACTGTACCACAGTCCTCACCCCCTCAGCTTTCTGCGGGTGGTCCTTTAAAGCATCTCTCACATCTTCCCTACCAGATCCGCCCAAAGCCCATACCAGCACTTGGCAATCAGTAAAGGTAACTATGCGAGGAGCGCAGTTTCTTCCTGATGGTGACACTTAAAAATTCGTAGTCAAAATGACACGGTGTCGATTTAAGACATAAATATTTTCAAATCGTTCTCTCTCTTATTGTTCAGCGATTATTTATCTGGCTATGTCAGATATATATTTTTGACTGCTCCAAAGAAAAAGTAAAATCCATAAGTTCATGAAGGACAAGGCTTTTAATTTTATTAAATAAAAGAAAAAAGAGATGTTGTCCTCATATGTATCATTCAAAGCCATCATATACCTCTTCCTGGAATGATTTTTCGAACAAGAAAAATATTTTTAAATTTTATATTGTGAATAGCTGCTGTACATTGTATCAGAAAACTTGTAGAATAATTGTCTTATTGCAACTTTTTCCTCAACAACAGTCAAAATCAGTTGCAAGTAGCAATTAAAGATTTTACATTATTGTGAAATGTTCAGTAGAACTCAGAAAAAAAGTCCAAGTTTTGAAAGTCTCATTTAGAAGCATTTTCAAGAATGCCTTTTTCTTTTAAAGTTTTTGCTGTATAGGATTTGGTAAGATTTGTCTCAAGACAATTTTAAAAGTTAATCTGAAATGTCCTTACTTTAATCTGCTTACCATTTTTTTGTTGAATTTTTGTATTGTTTGATAAGAGTTCTAAAATTGTATTGGTGTACAAAGCAAAAAGTTAGATTATAGCACAGCATTTCAAATTAGTGAACAGATGATTAGTAATTAATAAATTAAAAAGCCATATAACTAATAACATATACCTTTGCCAGACATCTTATTTTTCACATCATACCTACAAGTCCATATATATGTATACAAGTGAATTCGAAATTTAAGTGCCAATGAAAAAAAAACAAACTCCTCACTGTTATGATTTATATATTTATGTGTCTGATTTCATTGATATAGTCAGGCTTAATGTGCCCATATCACTTTCATCTTCTGAACTTTTTACAATTATCAGGCAAAAATTGTTGTGTTCAATTAAGTATGACTATGTGCCATAGCCGAATCTTATTTCAATGAAATACATCAAATTCTTGTTTTAGGTGGGTTAATATTCCCTATTAATTGGTCTGAAAACACATGTGTGTGCATATATATATAATATATTGACATCAAGAATAATGTGTATTATACATTTCTGATTTATTTGCAGCATTTAGTGATGCTTTGTAAACTTTTTTTTAGCTCTTACTCAGACATTTGTCCTAAAAAAAACATTACACTAGATAATTTTAAATTGTACAGTTGATTGATGATGTTCTTCTCGCCAATCAGGTTAGGCAGTGGAAATAATGGGAGGCAAAGAAAGAAGGGTTCTTATGTATTTTAATGTTCAATATAAAGCACATGTAATAATAGTTCATGTTATTGAGACTACACAACTATAAACATATTCTGGACCATTTGCTGCATCAGTTATATTTTTTTCATTTTTGTTTTTACTTATGTATTCTCACTTCAATAACTATTTTAGCAGGCAATCTAGAAATTCCATTTCGATCGGTAATGACACAGGTTTTTGAAAAACATTTAACAAGTTCTCAAGAAGTGGGAAATTAAGCAGAATGAGAATTTTTTTTACTTAGTTTTTATTTTGACGAAAAGCACATAACAATTGCTAATTATTGTTATGAAGATAAATATTACGTATGCTTTGCATTCTTTAATTATCAACAGCATCAATGATGCTCTATTAAAGTATGTCTTTTGTTTTTACAGCAAATTTATAAAGCATTTTAACAGACATTATGAATAGAGGCTAGTGATCAGTGAAGTCACAGTTTTAGTTTCCATCCACAAGCATCTTGGCCAGTCCAAAGTTATTTTATATTGAGAAAAGTTATTTTTTAATCTTGTCCCCATTCAGTTTACAAGCTAGTAGATGCAAAACCATCATACTTAATGTAGGACTTGTTTTTTACCCTTATGAACTCAGGTACTGGATATCACTGGTGCAAGGGGCGTTGGTGACACAGTGGCAAGTGGGTCTGCCCTGATATCTGCAGGGATTCTTCTGTTATGGGTTTGAGCCCCGCCACTGGTGCCCTGGCCTGACGGAGGGCCTGAAAGCCTGAGATCACCTTGGTGTAAACTGGCTATACACAAAAAACCAAAACCAAACATTGATGCAAAAGCAAAAGACTTCAAATTCTGCTTACAAGACTACTTTATTCAGTTTTCCCAAGTTTTATTGGATTTTCAACCCCTAATTCAGTTGATATTTTATTTTTAATTGTCATTTTAGTTTTAAGCATTTGTATGAGCATCTCAATTTGGAGGCAAAAAGAATTTTAAAAAGTAGATTTTTCCCCATGTTCTGTGAACTTGTATTTGTTTATCAATGAGTTTTTATTAAATTTTCTAAAAACTTTTTTTCAAATAGACATTATTTATTCAAATTTTTTTCTTTTGTATCATAAGCAGAACTTTCCATTTGATTTATTTAATGCATTTGTTTTTTTCTTTTATTCTCCAAAATCAATAATCAGTATGAATAGGTTTTTACAATTTCTTTCATTCAACATTTATCATTAAAACAACTAGAAAAATTGTTATGGCTTTTTGACTATTTGGTATGAGTATAATATGGCGCTGTTTTCGGTGACATTGTATCATTCTTTTTTTGTTCTCTTGTGCTGTTTTTTTTTATTTTATGTGCATAGTGAACAAGTCAGATTGAATCAAATTATTGCTATTTAAAGAAATTCCATGTAAAGAGAAAAAAGAAAAAAACTTAGGCTATCGCACAAGCATTACTGATAAGGCTTTATCTCATTAAAAATTTCCTGCTATTTGCTGTGTAAGAATATGTAAACATTTTTCTTAAAATCAGCAAAAATACACAAATTTTACAATGCAGGCGTGAAAAAGAAATACTGTTTCGACCTAATGTATTTCACAGTTGAAGGTCAGTGATGACAATGTGAAAAGGTTGAATGTGTCTAGTCTTTAATTGCTGGCTTAATCATTGATTCATTTAAGTCTCATATCTTATCTATTCTATTATTATGATAGGCCTGCTCATCAGTAAAAGCAAGTCGTGTCCAAAATTGTTTTAAGAAAAGTGGTAGTGATAAAAATCCATTAAATGTGCACATGCTAGTGTCATCAGATGCAGCCTGAAGACGCAACGCATCAAAGCTGCCCTTGTTTATCCAAAGATGCAGATAAAATTTTTAGAGAGACTGCATAACTGTAAGTCTCCTAAAAATTAAAAATTATTTCTAGTCTAAAAAAAAAAAAGTTAAATTTGTTGATAAAAGACAAGATAAAGGTTTACTAATAGGAACTTGCCTGTGGAAATATCTGAGGCTATGTCTTAATAGATTTTTAACGGGTTCTAACCCTTTGCTTCGATTCTTTTCAGCAACTGATAAGTGTAGTAATGACAGCCTGGGCACGAAATGACAACAAATAGAAACCCTTAGGTCATCGATAAATGGTGGTCTGGACATATCAAAAAGCTATCAATAGAACATTCTATGAGTTCCATTCAAGGGGCGTTCTGAGAAGTATTGTTTCTCAATCAGTTGTCTTTTTGAGAGCTAGCTGGTAAAATTGTAAGTATTAGATGTACTCCGTTCATGATTCATTCCAGAATTGTGCGGCTGGAAGCTTTTTCTATGATAGAAAATAGAGTCATTCCACTGCATATTTCACAATGAGAGTTTCCAAGATCTTTAGCGCACTTATAAGAGTTGTCCTTTTAAAAAGTAGATGAAATGAGTTTGCTGTTACGCCCATTTTTGAGTTTCTGGCTGAATCTGCCCTAATTTAGGTGGGGTTTTTTTTTTTGTTTTTTTGTTTTGTTTCTTTCTCTCTTTGGTCGAGCTTGTTGATGGTATCATTTACATGTATATCCTAAATGTAGCCTGTTGCATTAATTTAATCCTTTTTAAGGAGCATCTCAGAGAATTGTTTGGTCATGGATATATACCTGTACGTGGATTATTATTCGTTGGTACAATTTTATTCTCAGGATTTCACAGACACTTTGTTCTGTTTCACAGTTAAAGTTCAGGAAAGAATGCCTATAACTATAAGAAATGCGTGTCCAAAAATAAATAAACTTGAAATTATAGGGCGAATTTTAAAGATTATCTGACGGTTCATACCGCAGCCTCCCTCTCTCTCTCTCTCTCTCTTTCTCTCTCTCTCTCTCTCTAGATGCTAGGCCTGTGCAGAGATCGGCTATCATGTGCTTTTCTTTTTTCTGCTGTCTAAGGAAATCTGTCTTGCTCAAAGCATACCCAGTTAATTACCGTAATAAAAAATAAAATATAAAATACTCACTCATGATAACTGGTTTAAACTTATTTCAACGAATTCGCACATCACTTCGTTTTAAATCAAGTGCCTTTATTCCTTTAAGGTTTTTCCAAATCATTTATATATAGCCATTGTACATCAATTTTTATTCGCAGGAACAATTTCTGATCTCTAATTTAAAAAATAAGAAAAAGGAATAATTTTCCTAAATGATCGCTAGCCGCTCCCTCCCTACTCCTTCCCCCATATTTTCTGGCAATCTGTAAAGCACTGTCACGTGCTCTAATCGATTTTGTTCTCACTGCCTCTACTCATGTGATCGTGATATTACAAAATCTTTCAGTATATTCCATGCGTCGAGTAAGAAACAAATCAAGTAATTGTAAGAGCATTGTGCGTTTAATTCATTTGTTTATTGATGACTTGCAGACTACACCAAGTTGTGTCTTTTAAAGCTTATTGTTATCAACGATTGATGAATGGCCTAAACATTTTAATTAATTTCCAGACCTTGGCCTTGATATGTCTGCACGATTTCGTGTATGGTCATATTTTGCCTTGTTCTTTAAGAATAGTACGAATTTTTTTTCCTTGCTAGTGATATTTTTCCTGGATTTGATATTACCTTTTCTCACCATATTAGGCCTACTAACAGAGTGCGATAAATATCATACTCTGTTGGCTTACTGCACTCTCTAAATCAGAAAAACGTGTCTTCCGTAAGGCGTCTCGTCTCGATGGGCGGGGTGGGCAGACTGGCAGGGGTCTGACCAGCCTGCAACGACCAAAATAATAAGTAAACAAAAATTTCTATAAAAAAAAAAAAAAGGGAGAGAGAGAGAAATAAAAGTGAACAATCCGCTCTCCTCTATGGCGTATAACACCAACATAGAGAGTGTAGATCAACAATTAAAAAGCGAGAGGCACGAGCTGGGCCGTGATCAAGGAAAGTACTGTCTTGCTCTATTCTGTCTTGTTCTATTCATCAGACAAGAAGGCAGGGCACGCCCGCGCACCCATACTTTCGCTTTTTCACACCATTGTCCCTGTCCGGGGGAATCCCCGTGACGTAATAACTTTCCGACTCGTCTTTCGCTGTACAGTCAGCGGCAATCGTCTGGAATCAACTGGAGCTTACTCTTTTGTTTGCAAGCCCTTAAATAGTTAATGAGGTATGATTGCTGCTAAACCTTTGGGTCCCATGCTTAATCCAAGTAGGGTCCTGATTGTTTTTGGCATACGGCATGATAAGGTAGTTTGCCATTACTTTCCTCGCCGCCTTTACAAAGAAAATTGTCTTGGTCAGGACTGGGATTCGAACCCCGGACCTCTTACTTGGTAGCCAACCGCCCTGCCACATGAGCTACCGCTCCACCCCGGTCCACACACTACAAAGGTTATGAAACGGCCATGACGACTACCTTCAATAAATTAAAACCAATTGATAGATTGATACATATAATAAGGACGGCTGTCAACTAGGTGCACATTATCATCTTTTTGTTCCATTAACCTCTCCCATCAAGAGGTTGGGGGTGTCATGAGCGGGCTTGCCCTGTGCCCTGTGTTTATGACTAAAAGAAGGCCATTTTCTTGACAGCCTTATTCCAGGATTAGATTTACAAATTCGGAATAACAGCTTTTTCTTGTGCGGATGTAACTCAGTTAGATGATTGATAATATGAAACTAGTATGAGGACTCAGAATTTCAGTGTCTTTGAGGACAGTTCAGGGGCATATATTATTTTCTCGTGCAAATTATTCTTTGTTGAGATTATTATCGAAGCTATTGATTTCCATTCCATTTTAAAGTTTGCAAGTTGTCTTGATCTAGATAAGTATCTCTAAATGTAGGCCAAAGTGGTTTCAAAAGGTTCCTAACCAATCGAGCTCAACATCAACCTACAGAACTTGCAAACTTTTGGGTAATGGACACAATAGACGATATTTTGCAGCATTCATTTTGCGAAAGGAGCCTAGAAGAGACTGGAACCTGAACCCCTACCAGGGACTCTGTCCCCTGACCCTGCTAGAGGCCTACTTAGCCCCCAGACCACCTGCCAATTGGGGATATGCCCAACCAATGCTCACGCCCAAGATGAATTTACATATTTATACAGTTCTACATTTATACAGAGTAATTAAGTAAATCA
>BLXT01007159.1:607373-618409 GCA_019648995.1 Plakobranchus ocellatus | reverse complement strand
GGGATATGCCCAACCAATGCTCACGCCCAAGATGTCGTTGTGCACATTTACATATTTATACAGTTCTACATTTATACAGAGTAATTAAGTAAATCATTTAAACTGGCAAAAATGTAAAATCAACATTCTAATATAAATATAGGGGATATCATACCCTTAGACTGGTTAATTTATTGATTGTATGTTAAGAATAGTCCCCTCTCTCCTTCCACATGTGTTGTTTGTTATGTTGTCAATGTCTTTATTTTTTTCCTTTTTATTTTTTCACCTCACCAAAGTATATTGGTTCAAGACACCCCCCCCCCCTTTTTTTACGCTTTTCTTACAGGTGAAGAGATCCTCCAAGGCGTAAGATTATATTTGAACGTCCCCTAAGTGTGTATGATTGCTAAAATGTCTTAACATTGTTTTACTCATGTTTTTTTAAGCTTTTCGTATATACTTTGGAAGCATTTTTCTTTCTTTCCCGATAACGATAGGTGTATGATTAAATCTTAACTATTGCCCTATTCAGTTTCTTTGCATTTGATGGTATTTTTTTTTCTTTTATCTATAATTATATTATAAATATCTAGTATACTAATTATTGTTCTAATCATTTTTATTTCAAACCTGTGTATACTTTAGTCTTTTGTATTTGCCTCTCGCCTCTCGTGAAGCTTGCTTACTGGCTGTTTTGAAATACAAGGCTTTTAATAAAATTATAAAAAAAAATTTAAGGGGGAAAAGATATGCCATTCTTGCTAACACAGGGTCGACAAATAATGCCAAGGTCTGAGGCCTCCTATTTCTGTTAGGTGTAAATTCCTCACCTCGGACAATTTCAGATATGCATCCATTATTCAATGATCTATGAATAAATGCATTGAATGTTCATTCATTCGTGAATAAGAAAATATTAATCACGACCCAACACTAGTTGAGCAAATCCGTGATGAAAGTAAGAAATTGGTTTTGTAACACATGCTGGGGTTCTGTTTGATTTGTTTAGGTCTCTTTGACTACTTTGAGAAATAAACTTCTTGTGGTTGATTTATTAAGCAGTTTAATAAGGCCTACCTTTTTTATGACGCTTATGGAACTTATATTTAATTGGTTTAGAGCAGTGGTCTTCAATCCAAAAGTATGGCTAAGTCTCACGATTCTATTGAGGTATTTGATTGATTCAATTTCACTATTCTTAAGTTCTGCATTTCCTCTTTTTTTTTTTTTTTTTTAATTGAGTCTATTTGTTTTATTTCTTCTTCCTAGGAAATTAAATATGAGAAGATTTGTTTTTACTTAGAAGTTTTTCTTTTTTGTATGAAGTTTGTTTATTTGAATTTCACAGTTTACTTTATTGTGTGTGTATGTGCAATAAGTTTTTATAAGTAATGTTTCTTAAAAATTTTAGTTTATGTCCTTAAATATATTTTTAGGTTACTAGGTTATTAACCCCCTCCCCCCTCTGCCCCTTTCTCCCTCGCTCTCTCTCTCTCTCTCTCTCTCTCTCTCTCTCTCCAATTAAAGGCTTGAAATATAAAAATGATAATGTTGGAAAGCAAACAAAAACAAAACAAGCAAACAAACAAACAAAAGGAAAACAAAGCACATGTTCACAGCCCTCGGGAATACACCTTGGCCATGACATATTGCAACTCGACTCTGAATAACTGTTTACAGTTATTGCGACTCGACTCTGAATATCCGCAGCCTTTTTTATAAAAATTTGAACTCGTACCTACCTGTGGAAACGGAAACGACATAGATCTGGGCCTTATTCACACCTTTCATTCAGTCAAACACTGACAGTGCTCCCTGCAGGGCCATTGAAGTCGAAAATTCAGGTTGAACTGAAAGAATATTATTATAAGGCATAGATCTAGATCTAATCCAATGCATGGTAATCCTCACCATCATCGGTCCCAACGAGTTACTTGCAGGTTTTGTCTAGACCTTCCAACAATACTGACGAAATGAACTCGTTCTTTAGTTTAAAAGCCCGATTTAGAAACAAAACGCGAGAGATCTAGATTAGATCTAAAATGTGTTTCATTTTTACACTTTCGCGTTTTATTTTCTAGATCTGCATCTAAATGGGATCTGATAAACAAAAACTCCCCTCATTTTGTCAGAATTATCAGTTTCGAAGGGACCATATACAGTCTAAAGGATTTCCCGGGAGGCCCAATGATTTCTCGAAAAAAAAACTTCTGCTGAAAAATTGGGGAGATATTGTATAGAAAGTAGCACTATTTATATTATTGATTATAGCCTGATCTCTGACCTCTTCTTTTTGACGGTAGCTGATGATGATGAATGGAGATCAAGAAATCATTGGGCCTGTCTTCAGATTATCCCTTATTTGTGTTATTTATTATACATTAGAGAGGTTATCCACACAGGAAGTCAAGACGTGAACGTCTTCTTAATCTCTTTATTCTATAAATTTATTATAAATTATTATTTTTTTAAAGTATGTAAACTCATTAAAAAACTGAGTTATTGGCCTGACATAAGTAGAACTAGATTCTTGATAGCCTATATCTCGAATGGACATTTTTCATTGAAATTTTTTGCATTTCTCAAAAAATTCAATTTTATGTTTCACTTATTTCAACAAATTTGCATCGTATTAACCAATGATCATCACTTTAAGACGACAATTTACTTAGTAAAATTATAAGCTATCCCTGTAGTTTAAGATTTTAGAGAGTAAGGAACAACTTACCTTTTAACCTGATTTTAACCGATTCCATCTTGACACAATCGTCATGAAAGTTTGATCGGGTCAAATTGACCCGAATAGTCAGAATATAGGCCTTGAGTTCATAAATACAGCGGTTACAAAGTGCAGTAGCAGCAACAACAATAACAATTACAGCAACAACAACACCTCAGCTGTTGCAGTGAAATAGGAAATTGGTTGAAAGATTGAAAACGACAGAAATGTTTTCCAGTAACATGCAGTCAATTTAAAGTCATCAACTGTAAGCGTGACATGCCTTAATTGCTGCAAAACTAATCCTTCTCTGCCAACATTTTTTTTATTTCACACTTTTTCATAATGATGCGGAGTAGATCTAAAGATTAGTATCCATCTATATAAATGTAAGACTCAGATGTGTAAATGGGCAAAGCTTTTTTTATTTGTTCTAAACAAATGGTGTGATCTTATATCCTTGATATAGGGATTTGATAAACTCCTCCTTTAATCGCATCTGGAATAAATTATGTGCGCTGGGTGTAAAGATATGATGGCAAAATATGTCATGTGGATAGGGTTATTTCCATGCGTTTTCTTTTCTGACTTGAGACATATTTTTCTCTTCTGGTCAGTCTTGGTCAAAACTTTAAACTTAAAAGCATAGTTACTTGGAGGGTCAAGAAGACTCCTTGTGGGAAAATGGCCATATTTAAAAACATATAATGCATTTTACATTTACAATGCAAAATGTTACAGAGTAAATGTAATTTGGTTTACTATTGTAATTTATTTCTCTGTCCCATTGCATTTTTTTTCTGCATTATTCATGCAGATATTAGGGATAGATTGAATTCAGTGATTTGCTATAATAAAATAAATTAATCTAGTAAGGCCATTATTTTCTGAATGCTTTGATTATCCTTTTGCCTAAATATTTCTCCCTCAACTTAACTTGCATATTTTTCTTTCCCAGGAGACATTTTGTATGTGAATGATTCTGAGAATTGCCCATTTCTATTCAGGTAACATGGTGTAGCCATTCATCTGAAAAGGGTATACATTTAGCACATGCCTATTATTAAAAGTATGTGATTAATTGATTTTTAACGCTATGTTATGAAAACCAACATCTAAAATTTCCTTTTCAACTTCACCATCTCAATAAATTAGCACTCTTAACATCGTTGTTTTGTTGATTTTACAAAACATAAATCAATTTCTCATATTAGAGCTCCTTATCAATTTAATTTTAAGTATCAAAAAAATTTGTAAATGCTTTAACCATACATCTTTATGGATTCAACGTAGAAGATGCAGAAGTGAACAATTGATTTGAATTGCTTCAGAGTCAACTTGAAACACAATCTGTAGGATTTTGTGCTCTTAACAACAATGAACAATTTGCATTTCTAGAATAGAACCACTGACAGAGATGTTATCTGAGAGAAAGCTTTATGACACTTTACATTTCTCCTTTTGTAAGAATATTTTGACTTTGAAGTCTAAGACATCAGTCCGATTAGTCTTATTAGTGATAAATCATTGTCACCAGAATGGGCACTAAAGAAAAATTGCTCTGAAGGAGAGAATTTTTAGTTTCAATCTCAGTATTCTGTATGTCCTTCTCATGTGCTCACTTATTAAAAAAAAAATACTTTTTTCTTTTCAGGTGTTATTATGAATTCAAGAAGCCAATATACAAGGAATCTGCATGACCATTCTAGACTGACACAAGGCAGATCTCCACCTTCACAAAGAATCACAGGCATGCCAACAGCATCACATAAATACCAAGACAGAAGTTTTGACAACAGTACTAGAAATAATAGCCATAGCGACAAAGACTTGGTACATACTACAAGAGGCCAAAAGTAAATCATGCAAATTCTCTGTAGAACTTTTGATTTTTTTTATGCAGCAACAGTGAAGTGTGATCACTAAAAAATGTAACTTTGTTTGAAAATAATTTATTGCACGTTCATCAGAAGTCTTGTACTTGATATAAGTTTACTCTAAAAAGAAAGAGATACTGTAGAGGGAGAATCACTCACAATCACATATGCACACATGCACTAGTGACTCACATACACATATCTTTTCTCTATTCTTCAATCCATTTTATCCATACTTACATTTTGGAAAAATATCACTCATCTCACATATTTCTTGTGCTATTTATTTTTTCCAATGCTCTTTTTCGCTCAAACACGGTCACAAAAAGACATTTCATGTGTGATGTACTGTAGAGTGAAAATAATGGCAATAAAGAGTAGCAGAGTGAGTTTCTGGTTTGGTCATAAGAATTTCTCTGATACACGGGGAGGAAATAACCTGAAATTTGGGCTATACCTTTTTGGAGAGTGAATTTCACAATTTTGGTTTTTTCTTTTGCTCTCCAGAAATGAACAAATATACGTTTTCAATTTCTAGATAAAAATGTCCCTTGATATATGGTGGCCACTGCTTAAAAATGTGTCTTGCTATTTGAGGGCAGATGTGGTGGTCACTGCTTAAAAATTTGCCCTCAAATATCAAGGGACTTTTTGATCTGCAACCAACACCCTGGCAAGACCTCAAGTTTCAAATCTTCTTTTTTAATTAACTCAGAAGTTGACGACACATACGTCATCATACCAACATGAGTTACTGAAATATCTTTTTCAATGAAAGAAAAATTTCATAGGAACACTCTTTTGATAAGCATCTTGTCAACTGCATTCATGTACTTTAAAAAGGCTCACTCAAGGGTTATAAAAGAATAAGGCACTGAATTAAAGAAACTTGTAGCTTTTCAAAACAAAAGATTTACTTATGAGCACATTTTTTTTCTTAATAAAAAAAAAATAATTTAAAGAAAAGGAGAAAATGAAAAGAATAAATTAAACTCATACTATATTTCACCATAACACTTGTAAAGCTTGCTGACTTTTTATGTTTGGCTTGATGACAGGTTTTGCAAGAAATAGCACTTAATGGCTTAAATTTTGTCTGATTTTGTTGCTATTGTGAAAGATTGAACTTTTTCAGGTTCATTAGTGACTGAACATCTAAAGGTTACAAACAGACTGAAGATCTAGATTGTAATTATCATAATTTTTTTTTTCTTTTAACCTAATATACAAACCAGTTTAAGTTTGGGTAAGCCTTATCAAAAAAGTCAGCAAATTCAAACAAATTTAGGTAGATTACACAGTTCTTTCCTGTGCAATGTAAGTTATACATGCATATTACTGGTAATCTATGCCAACCATCTTTCCTTGCTCAGCCCTTTGGAGCATGAAGTAGAGAATGGCACTCTGTCGTTCTACAAATAAAAATACATAGCACAGTTGGAATTTTTTCATGACTTGCTGAAAATTTCTTTGATTTCATGTATTGTGCTACTTCAATTTAGCTGGTTAATTTTGATTCAAAGAATTGAGTTTGTTATTTCTTTTTAAGACGTCGAGGAGACAGCCCAGAAGTTCCTCCAGATAGGACTAAAAGGCCACGCGACTCTCCACATGTCAGAAATAAGTCTTCCAGTAGCGCATCAGAACACAACACAAAGCCATCCTCATCTTCTAACATTAGTGACAATTATATTGTTCCTGTAAGCCGGGGAACTGAAAGGGTATGTTTTTCAAGCTTTTTAGGGAATTTTCATGACAAGATTTGAAATTTTTACTTTTTCAGTACAAAATGAACATTTTTTTTACTTGCTAATTTTTTTTTTTAAGTAAAAAGGACTTGTTAGGAATTTTCTGATAGTTTGAAATTCTTTACTTTTTAAGTGCAAAAAACAAATATTTTCTTTCTTGTTCTTTTTTTTTATTTTTTTTTTTAGAGGACTTCTATTGATGGAGTACTGTTTCCTTTTTGTTTTTGCTGTTGTGAAGATGACCGTAATAAATTGACTCTTATTCATATCTGCAGATTACAATGGCAATATGGCATTATTTCATGAATCACCAAATGTCAGAAGATGACCTGAAAAAGAAACTTTTGCTTCGAAAAAGCCTTTTGTCTGTTTTGACAGGAGCTTATCCAAGTGAGTTTGTTGATATTGTTAATGAAGTTACCCTGAGTCATTAATAATATAATTATGAGAGTGTTCAATGAAAAAGTTGGGAATGAAATGGCAGACGATGTTGTCGGGCCAAGTAACAAGGACTGCAAATCAGTCTAGAGGGCAGTGGGTATGGAAAAGCCCAGTGATATAAGTTGAAACCAAATAGATTATACACTCATTAGAAACAATCCTGAAATGTCATCAAAACATCAATCACTACCAGGAGCTGACTGTGATTCACATCACATTCCAATCATGTGTGAATTAAAAATAAAACTTTAAAAATTAAAAAAGACATAGGCCAGTCCTAAATTCCAAATAGACCTAGTAAAAAGGTGAGAGATGAAATAGCTGTAGCTGTGTTAAAAACAAATATGAGGTTCTAAATAACATCTCAAAGGTAGAACTATATTCAGAAATGAAAGAATTACCTCATTGAGTCATAAAGAAAGACATCCCGAAAAAGGATGCAAAAGAGCACAAGAAATGGTTAAATAGGGAAATACTAAATTTGATTGAAGAAAGGTGCAAATAAAAAATTGAGAAGCCAAATACAAAGATCTAAACAAAAAATCAAGAAAAAAACACAATGTGGCACAAGGGGAATGGATTAATCAGTAATGCCAGGAAATTGCACAAAAGCTTATTATAGGCAGTATACTCATACATGCTAAAATAAACGACATGAGTGGTAAGAAAATCAAATGCTGGAGCTCTGGCTGCGTCAATTCAAAAGAGAGCAATTTTAATGTTGATCTTTTCAAAGATGATGGAGATGAAAAAACTAAAATAAAGAAAAGCCTACAGTGCCCAAACTATCCTTAAAAAAGAGGTAAAGGCAGCAATAGAGAAAATGGAAAAGCCTCAGGACCAGATATTGAGATAACAAACGAATAGAAATAATTAAAGCATTAGATGACTTAGGAATAGATCTGACAACAAAACTCCTAAATTGCGAAATACGAGAGTAGTACAATCTCAGGCAATCTTTGTAAATCTGTTTGTATATTACTGCCTAAAACAGAATGTGAACTTCATTCTACAACCAGTTTAATGAGCCATTTTACAAAAACCCTGTTGGGTATTTTGATGCATAGAATGCACAAGAATTTAAAATCAGAAGTATCCACAAAACAATTTGACTTTGTGCCTGATAAAGGGACTAGAAATGCAATATTCTCTTTTTCAGTGCTTATGGAAAGGTTTATAGAAATGCAAAAAGACCCCCATCTCTGTTTCTTTGATCATTATAAGCCTTTGATGAAATGAAGCATGAAGGGCTGTTTCATATGCAAGAAAAATTTGACATTGATGAGAAAGATGCAAGTTGTAGCTTTAGTGGAATCAAATAGCATCTGTAAGAATTGAAGGAGGATACAGTGATTTCAGTCCATCCAAAGAAATGTAAGGCAGGAATGTGTAATGCCTCCTGATCTTTTCAAACTTTATAGTGAAGCAATCGTAAGAAATTGAAAGGATGTCGGGCTTAAAAGTAAAAATAGAAAAGCTTAATAATCTCAGGTGTGCAGATGATAGATTTAATAGTTGAATCTGATGAACTATAGTTTTATAGAGCAAAAGAATGGGCCTGTCTTTGAATGTGAAAAGAACGGAATGCATGGTCATCTCAAAGTACTAAAAACCCAAAGGCAATCTCGTAAGCAAAGGTGAAATAAATGATCAGGTAATATTTTAAATAGTAATGGCCAAAGATGTGCTCTAAAAAATGAAACCAATACTGGTAAACGGAAATATAAGTATGGAAACCAAAATAAGGGTAATAAAAATATATGAATGCTCAGTAATATATTGTAGTGAGTGTTGGACATTAAACAAGGAAACAAGAGTAAGTTGGAAGTAGTACAGATGTGATTTGTCAGAAAAATGAGGTTATCATGGACGGAAACAAAGTCTAATGAATCGGTAATGAAAGAAACTAATCCTGAGCAATCATTGATTAAAAGCATAAGACAGAAGCAACTACAATTTTAAGGATATACTTAGTCCAAGCATCACAGACACAGGGGTAGGATCCTGATTATTCTTGGCTTATGGCATAATGAGGTAGTTTGCCATTGCTTTCTTCATTACCTTTACTTTTGACGGGTCTTAAGAGATCTAACTAGCACTTAGAGCTGAGTAGACGCAGAGGAGCAATGAAAAATTTACTTGGCCCAGTTGGGATTTGAACCTCAGACCTTTGACTTTGTAGCCAACTGCCCTATCAGATAAGCCACGGCTCCTTATGTTTTTACAAGAGTAACTATAAACTTCAGTCTGTTAATGAATTTTTATGACATATTTGATTAACCTGGGGAGAGTTAACCTAAGCATTATTAAATTATTTTAGGCTTTTCTATCCTTGTTTTATGGAAACAATTAATTTGATTACATTTTTTGAGGCAAAGTCCAAAGGCATGATCAAAACCAAGTGAAAATGTAAGCAAAAACTGGATTTTATTATAGTTTTCTTTCAGCTTTATTATATTTTAAAGGCTAGTATAATGATACCTCATAAAATGTTTATAATTTTCTGATTTATCTAAATTTGAGTGATTTTTAAATATGTCTAAATGAATATTAAAGAACACCGCATTTTTTTTTTCATGAAGCATTTGTCTAAAAATTGTTTTACTTAAATACACACTTGTCACAGCAAATTTTGGAATTTTTTCTATGCAGTCTGAGATTCTGCTTGCTAATGAATGGGCTAAGGCAGGAAAATGTAAAACAGTAATAACTTATGCTGTATAGAGCTAAATCTATTTGAGTGTTTATTTAAAGGCATTTTAATGCACAATGCTGCATTTTTTTTAAAGGTAGCTGAACATTTTAGAGACTTAATCTGCATTTGATACTTTTATTTTTCTTAAATTAGATTGTAGGCTGTTCATGGTGGGCTCCTCAATGACAGGTTTTGCTACAAAAGCAAGTGATGTGGATATGTGTCTCATGATAACACAAGATGAGGTTGGGCATGTAATTTTTTAAAAATACTTTTTCAATGAATGAAGATTAAGTTCTAGCTATCTTGTGTTTGCTCTCATGAATATACTTCCCATAATTTTATTCATTGTGTCTTCATATGGAAATTATTCTTATTTCTATTATTCAAGCTGTGTCAAACTAGAATCATGTTAAGACTTATGTCTTTAAACCTAAAGGCAATAATAACACATTTTTTATATCAGCTGTCTTGTTTCAAATGCTCATTTCTGGGAAAATTGCTCTGGAATGGAACATGATGAAATTTAATCATAGAATACCATTTTAAGATCATAAGTTTCACATAAGGCAACATTTGTATATGTAGCTTTTAAGGCAGTAGATCTATAGTAGATTAAAGATATAAATTTTTGTCCGATTTCCCTTCAAACATTGTGACCCAAACTTGATTTCATTAATTTGCATCTCATTAATTTATAAATAGACATTCATTTTAAAACAAGTGTTTTATCAGGAGTATTCTGATATGATCATATCATATATGAAAGTTGACAATGTTATTAAAATTATTATTCAAAATGCACAAAAAAAAAAGTGCTCTCACAGTGTAATATGCAAGAGTGTTTTGTGGATCTGCAGTGTTTTCTTCTTTTCTTGATTCAGATTGACCAAAAAAGAGACGCTACTCTGATCCTCAGCTCTATAGCAAGGGCTTTGAGACAATGCTGTTAGTAACTTGTATTTTCTAAGGCTGTTGATTTGCTTCTTTTTTTTTTTTTAAAGTTTTAAGTGTAAAAAAGGAGCAGTTAGTGCATGTGATAATTTTTAATTTGTTTTGTCTTTTTACTTTGCTGTTCTAGCAGAATGAATATATTAATGTAAAATAAATTTAATTTTTAAAAATTTTATTAGGGACAACCGAGCATTTGCATTAAAAAATATAATATTACAAAGAATCCATTTTTGCATACCAGTACAACAATGATTAGAGGTAGAAAACCATTTCATAGCTAATGAGTTTTATACATCAGACCTTTTGAGTGAGTTTTCTTTTAATTTGCAACCCATTTTTGCGTTCAACAGCATTTGTCAGACATTCACAGGTGATCAGGGCAAAGGTTCCTATTCTCAAATTTTATGATCAAGTATCGTGAGTTGCATTTTTTTTTTTTTCAAATCGCTTGCTATAGGTAACATATCTCTTGATCCAAAAGATCTGTTTGAGTATGGAAGAAAATAAAAGTCCCCCTCGTTCTAGCGTCTCTAAGAAATTTTAGAAACCTTTTATCTTTGAAGTTGCCTCAGCATGATTAGAAATCTTTGATTATGAATTTTATTCTTCAGGGAATTATT
>BLXT01007159.1:571763-599906 GCA_019648995.1 Plakobranchus ocellatus | reverse complement strand
ATGTATTAATAAACAAAAGTAGTCTCTCACACTAAGCCTACAGTAGACAACTAGAATGATGCCAAATGATGTAAACAATGACACTGAATGGCCGTATGTCATGTGTAGGAAATGGCACATTGACTTTTTATTTTCTAATATTCTTTTAAACGAGGTTACTTAAGATACTGAGGCTCTCAGAATGCTTCAATTGATCTTCTTTTCACATACAAATTGTTATACAAATTAAAATAAGCGAATGTTCAATTCAATTGCACAAAGTACAACGGACAGTAAGATAAAGATAAAATGACCAATTTATTATCAGTTGTCTGCCCATTTTCATCAGAACATCATCATCACCACCTTCAGTATCATAATCATCTTAATCTTGAGCACATTCATCACATTCACCACCTCTTTCAACTTCCATGATCACCATTATTACTATCTCCATGGTAATGATCATTCTCATCATCACCTTTACCATTACCATCTCTATCATCATCATACCATTTCATCATCATCACCACATTTTGATCTTATCATTATTATCATCATCACCACCTTTGATATCATCATCACCATCATCATCACCATGACCATTACCATCTCTATTATCTTCATACCATTTCATCATCATCACTACATTTCAATCATCATCATCATAAACATGATTATCATCAACTTCATCAATATTCATTGTGATTGTCACCACCACCATTGTGGTGATTTTTACCATTACCCTCTACCCTCACAAGACGATACAATATTACAATCATCTTTAGGCCAACAAAACTTTCATGGCAAACAAGTACTGTACCGGCTATGGAAGGTTTTCAAGCATTTTTTTTATTTATTTGGAAATCTGTTAAACACCAGTACTTTTTTTTTCTTTTTGCAGATAATAATTCAAATGATTGATATGCAAATGACAAGGACACTAGATAAACATTTTTGTGGTTTAGTTTTTCATGCGGCCTCACAAGCAGTATAGTTATACCTTTCCACTGAATGCTGTTTCTGTTACATTAGGTCTACTAAACCTAGATCTAAACGTCAGTCATGTGTACAAGAAAAGCTTAAGATCTAATGGACTCAATGGAATTTTTCTATTGAGTACAGTCAATAAAAAGGTGAAAATGCTTTTGCATACATAAGGTCTTACAAAACTGGAGCATAAGCACAATAAAATAAGTTCCCCCAAAGTAATTTTTATATCTTACAAATAAGCCTATTCTCTTAAGAGCCTGCTCTTGATAAATTTGATCTAAGAACCAGCCTTGCAGCTCTTTTACTTTTAAAAGTTATATCATTTCAAATCACAAAATATAGCCTGAAAATGAAGTTTTTCCTTAAAGTGATAAGAACTCCCTTTTGAGGAAGCATTATTATTCAACTAAGGCTGACAGCTGATTTTGTTTTCCTATATCAAAAGTATTTCCAAGAGCAGATCTATATTTTTTCAAAGTTCCACATTGATAACTTTTTGAGAAAGAAAGCCGTAAACTGAGGCATCCATTCAATTTTGCACATTTTTCTAGGGGAGACAAAAGCATGAAGTTTTGACATTTTTTAAATATAAAAGATTAAACATACTGCTTAAACTTTTGTGAAATAAATTTGGTGTCATTTTGTTCAGAGAGCTATACATTTTAAGATTTAATACACAAAATGTAATCAAACGCAATCATTTTAAATGTCCACCTTGAGAAATATGCACACAAAATCAAATTTATTAATTTTTTTGCACCTGTTAAAAACATATTTACATTCACTAAACAAAACACTAAAAACATACACTAAAACATAAAATGTGTGCAGGAAATATCTTCCATATGCTTTTTTTTGTGTGTCCACTGGAGGACAAAAATAATTGGGTGTTACTTTTGTTTCATTTACTCATTTTTGGCTCTCACACTATCATCGTTCAACTCTGGCATGCATGCTGGGTGATCATAGGCAAGAGTTGAAGGGTTGGTGTGGTCTAGACCTATGGGTTTGAACTTTTTATGCAAGGCATGGTGTAATGTGAGGGGCTATGAAGAAAAGGGGCATTGTTAACATCGATAGCAATACTATACAAAACACAAAGATCAAGGGTGATAAGTTAGTTTTGTTCTTTAGATTGCTGGGCAGGAGAAATTGCAAATGCTTTTTTTGCTATATCTCTTTTCAATTAATTCAAGAGCATTACGTAAATCACAAGAAATGACTATCCTCGGTGTGTTGTTGCCACCGATTGCTGTTTATCATAATCTGAGTGTGGCAGAGAAATATAAGCAAAATATAATGGGTGTGAGAAATTTACATATATGATGCAGGATAGAGACAAACAATTAATGATCATCATACATTTTTGAAAAGCTCTCACTTGGTGCCGTGGAATAAAAGGCATTTTTTTTCAAATTGGATGAATTTTATGTTTGTTTTATATGGGTTTCAACGATATAAATAAGGGACAAATTATACAGTGTGACAGAACTTCCTGCCAATGAAAAGTAAAACTAATGGAAAAGAATGTTTGAAGTGATCAGTGTAACACTAACACACCCAATAAAACACAGATTAAACCAAGATTAGCTGTTCAAGTTGTCTAAAGACTGTATTTTGTGGGCTTGTACTTATAGCTGAAAAAGGGGTAGGCCTACTGAGTAGTAATCAGGCTAGTTGTATAAATATCAAAGATTACTTCATGGATAGTTCTACCAATCAGAGCTGCTTGAATACCCTCACCCTTTTATCTATTTTATTCTTTCAAACTGTGACTACACCTCATAGGCAAGTCAAGCTTTTCTTGCTAATACTGTGTAAGTTAGCATCTGAACATTGCAGTGGAACTTAAGTAATCAATACACATCTTACATATTTGTTCTTGGAACCAAGCTGTAGTTATCTTCTGGCTTAGTCTTAGACTCAAAGATGCTTGGAAAAGATGAAGGAGATATTACAATATAAAGAAATAGAAGACGATTAGCTTACACAATGGGAAGCATTATTAGTAATAGTAGACAAATCTATACTTTTCCAAAGGGGGGGGGGTGTGATATATATATAAGAAACATTGACCAAGCAACAGAATCCAGCCAAAGAACAAAACAATATTCAATCACTTATTGTACACGCGTTAGCATCTGTCCTGGTGCTAAAATACTAAAATATTTATAATAGTAAATGTAGGCCTAAGTCGTATCTCTAATATCAGTGAGAAACAGACCACACCCCCACATGTCTGGTTATGATGCAAGCAACCTACAAACACAGTGCTTCTTTCATTCACAATATCATAGCTTTGGAACCATGAAAAATCCTCAAGTTTATTGCTTAATATTCATAGAAACATCCAATCAAATATATTTTAATATTGTGACCAAAAGAGGATGGAATAATTCAGATTAAGGGTATCTAGACTCATTTGGTTTATAAGCTGTTCTCACTCAGCTTGTCTTACCAGGCAGGGAAAAATACATAGGCATATGCTGCAAAGTTCACATGCGTATATGCCATTAGTTGATGGGCCGATGTCATGCTATTTCATCAATTTCATTATCCTTGTTATTAAGAGAAACGATTTGATACTCTTTATTCATAAAAATAAATTATATGGCTATAAAGAAAACAGGGCTTTTTTAACTTCCATTATAGCAATAGTTGTCGTTATTGAAGCTGTAGTTAAAAATTGGTTCCACTGTATGGCACACTGGGGCAAAAAGAAAAGCATAAAAGGGTTTAAGAATGGACACTTAGATGTTACTATAGTGAAATATTTAGAGTGTGTAATATAATATCTACTGGTGCCAGTGTCAGAGATTAAAGATATTATTTTTTGCTTTTCTTTCAGGAGATGTTTTCCTCAAAAACAGATGTGAGAAAACTATCATTGAGTTTGCAAGAAAAAGCCAACTTTACATCTAAGAATCAGGCAACATTAGGAGAGCTTTTTCTTGGATTCCTGAACTATTACACCTATGTGTTCTCGTATGTGTGCCTTATTTTATAATTTTTGTAGAGTATTCATCTTCTACCTCATATGTTTCCTATGGCTCTCTTGAAATTGTGACATACAGCATACATTTTTAAAATCTATTTGACAAAAAGTCCCAAATTACTGTCTTGACGTACCTAGCATGTCATGGAAACGAGCTGCACACTATGGGCCATTATGATGTGCATAATGTAAAGATAACCCACCTAAAAAATAGCAAAACAGTGTTAACATATGGAGCAAGTATTACAAAAAAAAAAACGAAATGGGCAAATTAATAAAATCCGAGACTAGAATTAAATCATAAAATGTTTTATTGATGTCAATAATTTTCTTTTGTTTTCAATAAAAGATTCCCAAATAGAATCTCTTGGTTAGAATGTTATACTCTCTTTGTCCAGATACGGAACTCATGTGATCAGTATTCGGAAAGGAAAGTGTGTCAACCGCAATGAGGTGAGAACTTTAGGAGACAGCATGCAGTGGAAATATCTCAACATTGAAGGTGGGTATGAAATCAATGCATAAGGAATTTTGTTAACACAGTTATTACCTATTGTTACTTCCTATGATTGTTGGGGCGATGTTGGCTATAGCATACAAATAATTTTAGGTTTTAGCCATATTCCTTTGGTATAATAAGTTATACTTTCAATTTACTTTTTCAAAATCAAAGGCAGTGTTACAGAGATACAGTTTAAAAAAAAAATGGCTTTCGATTACTCTCACATTTAATTAATTGATCCACTTTGTATCTTGTTTATCTTTTATGTCAAGTTTGTTCAATATGTGTTTTTGTAAATTAGAGTTTTCTCATTTATCCTACCATCACAATCTGCCATTTTTAATTCAGAGTAACGTCCATCCTTTATTAGTAAGTGGAACACAGATAGTACAGTGTCTACCACATTGCAATCCTCTTATAACGAGACTCACGGCTTATATGTGTTGTGGTCTGACAAAATGAGTCAAGTTGCGGGTCTACGTCACTGAGATCAACTCGAAATATTAAGAAGCAAAAATTCTCAATGCTTTATGTACCAAAAGTCTTTTGCATGGTGAGTAGTTTTCACCCCTCTAGATAATGGTTTTCATTTAAAGTCAATCATGCAAAACTGCAAGTTGACTCATTTTGTCAGACCGCTACACATGGTAAAAAAAGAAAAATGGAATGAAAAGTCTTTTATATATATATATATATATATATATGTATATATAGGACAGTATCTTCAGTACTTCTAATTTTGCTAGTTTTTGTAATTTCTTTCTTCTTTATTAATCGTGTAGAACTCTCAGTATTTGCAGTGATTATAATTTTGTAGTATGCCCATATGGTGATAATGAGTTGCGTGTTTTTAGTCAGCCTGCAAAACTGCAAGTAATGTAGTGTAAATGACTGTGAAACTGATGTGCTATCTCACATCCTCTCAAAACATGCTGTCTTTGTGCATAATCATTAAAATACGACAATTGATCAGCAACATTGTATATCACATCACAGCAAGCCAAATGGCCTAGACCTAGCAATTTTTAGTTCCTAAAGTCAATGATGTGGAACCACACACATTTGCAAATTGAAACGCCGAAAATTGAAAAAAGTTGCCAAAAAAGAAACCAATATTTTAGAAATTTCCAAAGCAATTTGTGGAAAGACCGTCACTTTTAGTAATTGTTTTCAATATTTCCTTGTGTTATCGTATCCAGCACAAGTTTGCATAGAAAATAGAAAAGTTTGCTTCCCTAGTGTGTATCCAATTTATGTTCCACTCGCAGATTGCTGAGCAGTGACATAGCTGGTGGTCTTGTTCTTATTTGCAGCAACTAGAAATCTATCCTTTTTGTTTGTATAGTGAAGTTTTTAATGCTGGGTAACAGTGACAATTAAAAATCTGCGTACTTGACACTTTTGAGGTAAATTAAAAAGGTTGATTTAAAATAATATCAGCTTGTATATAAAAATTTATATTTAAATAATGATTAAAATTCAAAAGAACCTGTAAGCTTGATGTCATTGTTAATCAGATTGCAGCAATTCTGAAGGAAGTATGAGTGATGCTAAGCAAAAGGCTATCATCAGAAGGCACACTCATTTTTCCCATGATGATTGTGAGATAAATCAATTTTCATAACACTGCATGACTGAGTCAACCACAGGGCAGCATTGTTATGCCTACTGTAAATGGTTAAACCAGTAGGTCCTGCTGTAGGCTATCTTTGCTTCCATATACTGATACAAAGAGCACACATATCCTTTTTTTAAGAGGCTTAAAATCTTTTCAAGCACGCCCATGCCTTAGACTCAAATGACACTGCTACCAACATGACAAATCTGCTGCTCCTCTTCTCTGTAGTGTATGCTGCAACAATTGTAAGTGTCAGAGCCGCAACAGTTGTACGTGTCAGACCTGACCTAGTTATACTCTGCTACAGAGGACAAAGAAAGGCACTTGACAGCCTCTACACTGTCCAGCATAGGTTAATGGTGGACTGGGTGTACCAATAATCAATCAATCATTTACCTTCATTTTAATTTGCTTAAGCATCTGATTGTGGCCTATGAGAGAAAATGAGTGAACAGAGACCTGAAATCACAGCTAAATGGTGGACTGGGTCATCAAAGTTAGCTAAAAATATTAGCCAATCCAACTTCACCACATGACACACTCACTATTGTTTTGATCTAATAACCCTGTAAACAAAATGTTCACCCCACACTTTGAGACCTTCTAGAACTTCCTAGATCTAAAAGGGTAAACAAACCAAAACCAAGATAGTTCTTCTGAACTGAAAGTAGGTCTAATCTAAACCTTCTCAAAATCTGACCAAGCATTACAAATAACAAGATCAAAGCGCAATATAGTCCATACCAAGTGTAGATCTAAATCTAGATCCAAATTCAATTCACGCTCACGGCAACCATTTGTCACACAAATAAAATTTGATGAGTCATCAGTGGCCCTATAAAAGATTTTGTCAAATGAATCTTTTGACATTTCAATTAAAATTTTTTTTTTTTCCTTTAATGATTTTTAAAAATTAGTGGTTTAAACACAAACAGCATTACTAATTTTTTTTCAAAGGAAAAACTACATGTAATATTTTGTTTTTTAATTCTTCAAAGCCTTAAGTTGAACAAAATATTCAGAACCACATACAGTGTGAATTTCGATGCTTGGCCAATTAGTAATAGAGAAATGTATTTAGGTGGTTGTTGTTGAATAAAATTTAGAAATGGGACAAAAGTAATTAATTTTTACGAAATCACCCTCTTGCTGCTGCCTCATGAGGCAACAACACCCCTGCAGCATGAAAAGGGTATTCTTGAAGCTCTTTCAGCTCTTCTCCTCCCTGTCCTTGCCGTTTTGTTCTCCTTCAGGCCTTATCTACTTCGTTTGCTTACTGGTAGCCCACATCCTTGAACTGTGCCTCAGAAAAAGGCATTGGCAATGTTGCTTCAAGTCAGCGGAGCCATGAAGTTTATTTTGGTACGCTGATATTGCCAGCAGTATAAAAGAAAATTGCAGCGGAAGCAAATTTTGCGGCATTGTATTTGCAATAGATGACAATCTTTAGGCTCTCTGGGTAGCTTGAAACAGGATCTCCCCATTTGGCAACCTTTGTAAATGGGCTTCAAGTAATCGTAAAGCATACTTTCGTAAAACCTTATCTTGAAACATAGACTGGTATGCATCTTTTGGCCTATTTTCTAAAAAGGCACCAGCTGTCAGTATCCGGAGATCAGAAGTTGCCCCAAGGGCTATATAGTGAGGATAAGAAGCAAAAGGCCTAGATACCAAGCTTGGATATGGTATTTGTCCTTATCTTCAATTAGTTGCTTATTTATTGTAGTCAACTGAATAACTCTTTATTAACTCAGGAGAGCCAGGGATTGTGTACAAGTTTGAAAATCCGCAAATTTTAGTATCAATACCAATATTTTTTATGTTGATGTCAAAACTGAATTGATTACCAAATACCATTTGCATTTTTGATTAATTGCTGTTAGGAAATCAAGTTTTTTTTCTCTTCATATATGAATTTATATGGTTAGACAAGCTTGAACTGTTGAACAATACTTGAACAAAAGAAAATGCTGCATCAACCACAATTTTTATTTTAGAAACTACATCTGCCATTTCTCAGTAAGCCCTACATGCTTTATGTCACTATACAGGTCTCCTTTAAAATTAATGTACCTAACCTATAATCTTGACTCTCCTTCCACTTAAGGATACAGAACTTGGCAATGAAAAAAAAAAAAAAAACCACCAACCCCTGTGTTGAATTTTTTTTTTTAATCTTTCAAATGCTTTGAAAAATATTTTAAACATTCAAATGTCAACAACAAATTGACTTACTGTTTCAGTGTAAGATACAAACAATTTGACTGAATTCTTTTTTAGAACTGGTAAAGAAATATTTCTCTCATTTACCAAGGTTGAAAGACTGCATCAATTAATCCATATTGCCACTTTTTTTCTTTCTAATCTACACACAGAGCCATTTGAAGGCAGCAACACAGCCAGATCAGTGTATGACTTGCATGTTTTTACAAGGATCATGAGAGTTTTTAAAGCCAGCTATAGTTTTCTAGAGAAATCACGAGACCTGGAGGCAATCTTATCAAGACCATTTTGAGCAAGCTATGCTATAGAATAAGCTAGATTGAGAGTTCGAGAGTCTGTGATGTGAAGAAAGTCTTTATGCACTTGTTCAAAACAGAAGTAAAAGGACATGCAGCTGCATATCTTTGCAAAATAAATCCACATTAATGTAAAAAAAAAACCAGAAGAAATTTTGTTTTTTCAGATGTTATCTGCAAGCTCTGTGAATTTCTACAGGTAAAAATATCTAATAATCTTTTTTGATTCCGATGTACACGTTGAGCAGATATTAAAGACTAGAAATTCATGCCAGAATGTAGTGGATAAATCTTGCAGAATATTTATTTGAGATTTGTAAAAAACTAATTATATATAACTTATTCTACAAACAGGTGAGTGGAACCATAACATATGAAACAGGAAATTAATCTTTCCTTGAAATACAATGACTAGTATGCCCGCAAAATAAATCAACATTGATTTAAAAAAATGGATGGAATTTTTTTTCCAAGTGACATCCTCAAGATCCATGAAGTTCAACATGTAAAAACACCTTAAACCCGTTTTTTTATTACTGGTGTGCGCTTTGCCCAGAAATTTAAGGCCAGAAAACAGTGCCAGGATAGTAGTAAGTAGATAAATCTTGCACAGTGGGTATTTAAATAACAGTTGTGGATGGAACAAAGTATAAAATTTCATATAATGAAAATGCTTTAAGACTGACAAGTTAATCCAATGCCACATTCTTTTGAAATAAATACACAATCATAAAATGTATGTATGTTCTGAATGATTGGTCCAGAAGTATGTAAGAAATTTATTAGCAAGACATTAGTAGTTTCAAATAGCACAAGAAATAAATCTTTCCTTGAAATAAAATAACTACAGTCCAAATTCAAGCCTATCACCAACACCCTTTCTTAATGAGGACTGGAAAGCAGGAGATCACCTTTTTGTCAACTGACAAAATGCACAAAACCAAAATCAAAACAATTCGCAAAACACTCAATATTATTTTTTAAAAGATTAAAATCCATATTGTGGCCTCACTTATGAAAAGATAAGATATATAAATGAGCAATTCCCAAAAGGTGGACCCCAAAATTGTGTCAAATTTTTTGCTGTTTTGAAAAAGAAGGTATGAATCTCCAATGACAAAATGAGAGAGCCCAATTGAATATCGGTGAGGTATAAGTCATGTAGAGTTGGATAGCAGGAGTAGATTCATGTAAAAATCTTGGTCTGTGTCTCTTCACTAAGTGGTGAATGAGGTTTATTTGTTGATGGATGACCATTTTTTTTTTAGGTGATTTTGTCATCATAGTTGTGTTTGAAACTTTTGAAGAGGAGGAGTTCTGGCCGTTGGAGCAACAGAGCTTGTCTCTCAAGTCCATAGTTTTGCTGCGCAAAATTGACATAAATTGTGCTTTTGGGCTCGATTGTGAGTTTCTATTGCAGAATATCTTTATCAAGATATCTAGAACTTGATCTACTGTAGGTTTATTTTGATTTAGATCTCGGAGAACAGCTGCTTCTGGTTTTAGAGCCGTTAGATCTGTAGAGAACAGGTTGATATCTGGGTCCAAATTTTCGTCTTGGTTAGTTATAGACAACTCGTTTAAATCTAGTGCTCTAGACCTATCTCGGTTTAGCTTTGTTAAATTTTTTGCATTTCGCATTCTCTCTGACTTTGTGGAGTTAAATGCAGTATTTTAAAAAAGAAATATTGCCCCCATGGAGTTGAAGTACTTAAATACTCGTACGATATCTAGATTAGATCTTGAATCTAGGTTAGATCTATTATACATGTATCACAGAGCCAGAAATCTAGATCCAAAACTGTCACTTAAGACACATTTTGCCTCTTCATATTTGAACGTTTATTCGGTTTTTTTTTTATTGTTTGTTTTGTAGCGTCCTTCCAGGCCAAGATGATACAATCATCGTATGATTTTAAAAAAAATGTATTTTAAATTTAATATATTTTTCATTGCCTTTTTTAACTTTGGCAAACTCTCTTGTCCACTTTATTGAACTCACAAAATAATCAGATTCTGCGGCCAAGACGCTGCATTTTGAAGAGGAAGCTATTTTCATCCCTCTTGTATGAAATTGGACATCGTTGTCCATTTTTAATCATATTTCTTTAAATATTTATTTTTTCGTAATAATATTGCCTGTGTACGATGCTCTACAGATTTAGACATGTAAAACAAACTGTACACCATTTGCAACTCTTGTCACAGTAGGTGACAGTAATCAAAGCAGTGCCAATTGCGTACAATAAGCATAATTGCCTCCCAAAAACTATTTTTTTAATAATACATATACACACAGGAGTATATGTGTGTGTGTATAGTATATTCTTCGTCAGAAAAAATCTTTGGAAACGAATTGATTAGCTTATAGTTATCTTAAGCAAATTTATTTCACCCATTTGTAGAAGAGATGTGACTTTGCTTGTGGATCCATAAGAGATACTGCCGCACTGAAACTGAAATCATAATACCATCTTCAAAACTCAAATGACATAGCAAGGTCCTATAAAAAAAATTTTCCTCATGCACGTGGCCCATGAAAATTTAAAAGCACTCAAAATTCCTAGACTCGTTTTTCAACACAAACTATTACTCTTCTTCAACCTGCAGGCAGTTGAGAAAAGTTTAACAAGAGCAGAGATGGTGCTATATGAATCTGTGTATGTCTTTATACTTTATATTAAACAGAAACTACAAAAGAGTAAGGTTAAAGGCAAGAATCTGGACCAGATTAAATTTTTAACCGAAATATTAACTCAAGTAAAGTACATTGTGGGCACTGAAATTTTAATTTTTCCTCTGAACATTTTTGTTTATTTTTCTAATTTCTTATAACACAAAGCATTCCTTTATACAAATCAAAACATCCAATTAAAATTTATTTTAAAAATATTCACCTTCCTGTAGTTAATTTCTGACAATCTGTCATCTACTTCTTAAGTAACAATACTAACACAAAATTAAAGGTGATAATTTGCATCCTTACCTTCATCTTAATCTTTTTGTCTGGGNTTTCCAAGCTTTTGTCACTGTGAAAGCTATCCTTTTAACCTAACTTTTATTTAGTTGTGGATATGCATGAACGATCCTAATTTAATAATTAAAGTATTAAAAAAAATCGTCCATCCAAATCTTTTTTGGGTAATCCTCAAAGTGGAATGAGTAGACGTACTTCATTTTCACTGTATTGTAAATTACAGGCAAAACTACTCTTAAAGCCCACAGTAAATTGGGTTGCCTATGCTGAAGCTGCATTGTCATTTATTAACGAATTCTTTAATTGGGTTTCCTAAATTTCATTGCAGTGAAAGTTTTATAAGAATATTGGCCTACAAGAACAACAAATAGCCACCATTGACTTACCTGTGGTTGCTTGGATTGGTTGTATTTATGTAAAAAGTGTAAAATGCACGCTTTTATTAACCTATTTTAGTTCACCCAAGGGATGCAATATATTAAGACACAGGTATACACACATCACTACAGAAGTCAAAATTTGAAGGTTTACAAACTGGCAGATTTATGGTGTACTTGTTGGTCTTTAGGCCTTTCTGCCGACTAATCCATACATTTGAAGGGACCTTGCTTGAATATTGAGTCTATGGGATATGAATGATCTCAATCACTAAACTAGTCGCTAAAAACAAAACAATTACGACTTGGGACAATAGTGGATACTATTTCTTTTTATTGGAAAGTACTAAGCAGTATTTTTAATTTTGCTGTAGCAAATTAAAGGGCAGCATCGCCAGTGTTAAGTCTATGGACGATACTACTCTTTAATTTGCTACAGCAGAATTGACAAAAGCAGACAAAATGGATCAAATTAGGGCACTATCAAGAAAATTTATTCAACCCCATTGCACTCAAGGGGTCAAGCCTTTAAAGTAATTTTTCTTCATAAAGAAGGTATGCTTAATGGTGCACTTTTTAAAATGTGGATATTTTAACATTACGTTTTATTTTATTCATAGTGCAGTACTAAGGCAATGAAATCTTGCCTTCAAAATCATCACAATTACTTAATCAAATATAATGACTTTTGGTTCTTAAATGAGCAGTGCATGTATAAATTAAAATGTCTTACAGGCATCACAGTATAGCAAAAATTATTGATGTTGAAAATAGAAATGGTATATTACCTATTAAATGATTTTTGCATATGAGCAATTTATTTCTATTAGCATCCCATACTGAGTCTGTCGGTGAATTATATTATCTGTTATAGCAAAAGATATAAAGGGTGCCGGGCTACTGTAATACTATATGTGATGCACTGAATAGTGTATGAAGCAAGGTTTCCTTGAGAATGCACAACTCTGGGGCAAAGTTAAGTAAAAGTAACGAAACAACTTAAGTTGAGACAGGCTATATTTATTTTTACGTTGTATAGCTACGTCTTTACGATATTCACTTACTTCATTTTTAAAACCGTGACCTTCACTGAAATGGAGATAAGCAATAGAAACAACTTCCACTGCAGCCTTTAAATGTTGCGTTAATGTTTCATGTCTTCAAGAACTTTTTCGTCTAGATTTTTTATTATTTAGATCACTTATATGAAAAATCAAGTCATTCTGTATCAGGATCAAGAAGTTAAAAAAAAATACAGGTTCATAAAAATTTTCCTTCATTTGAAGAGAGCCAGATGGGCGAGGAAATGCCCATGAGATGAGCTCACATTGAACACAAATCTACACAAAAGCAAACAACAATGAAAGCAATTAAGGAACAAGTAGTAATACATTTTATTCAATGAAATGTCTACAGTCTTTATCTCACATATAGCATTTTCTAAACTTGTACTCAAACAATTCCGCACTTTTTCCCAAATTCATAGCACAAACATCAGCTTTAAATCTTATCTACAGAAAAGAGAGAGAGGGGCCATCTGTTCACTTTGGGACCACGCCAGCTTCCTTTCCCAAGGCTTCCATCTCAGCTGAAAGGATGGGGGGGGGGAGAGAGAAAGTACAATTATAATACACTCATATTTGGAAATTTTAACAAATCTAGCCTTTTCCTGGTTCTGAACCCAACAACACATAGACAATCAAATTGAGTTTGATAAGATCATTATTGGCCTGTATTCCTTTACAACTAATTTTTTGTGTTTAACACATGAATTGAGCTTATTTCAAAACAGCACAAACTTTCACAAAATAAGAGTAAGACATATCTTAAGACTGTCTTTCGAAAAGAAAAAGAGAGACAATTTCTGTTAAAAATTTTACTAAGCACTGGAAATTAAAACAAGCATTGATTGGAACCTTTAATTTTGTTTTTTTAATTGCTTGTAATTTCATCGATGACATACAGTACGGTTTACCTACACTGTGTATCAATATTGCTTATACAATGTATGACTCAATGTATCACAATATTTTGTACGATTCTCTCCTTTCATTTTGCAAAGAAAAAAATAACTCTCAGATCAACAAGCCTTCTTTAGCATTTCTACTGATAGTAAAGACTTTATATTGCTATGCTAATAAGATGGGTCAGTGACTAAAAATAGCATATTCGTCTGCAATCAGCGCCCCCTGAGAAACTGAGGGGGAAAACAAACTAGAAGTTCAGGGGAAATTGACAATTTCCATAGCCTGTGCAAAATCATTTATCATTAGTCGATTTGATTGGTGAATTAAAATCAAATGCGATGGCTATTTATTTATTTATTTTTTTTTTTTTTTTGGTCTCACAATAGTAAGCAAATGCTTTGGTTAAGTTATCTATGGAGACATAAATCTACAGAAAATGTGTAACAAGTCTCCTGTGTACTCACAACACTAAAGGGACAAATGTTCTTTGTTTACTATTAAGGGGATGGTCTTCTTCACGCACTAGTTGATGAAACATTGTATTAGACTTCCTTATGCATGTATGCACAACCAGTCAAATTGAAAATATGCTTTTTATTCTGTCGTAATGCATTTGAGCGAGGATTTTTCTTCCACAACATTTTTAATTACAATAGTATCTATTCAACAATGCTACATGAATTAGTATCATTTCACACAGCGTTATTTTCATTAAAAAGATGGCAGAAGCAGAGACACTGTTGAATATAGCTACATTTTTAAAGTAATTACTTGTAGTTCGTTTAAACCTAGCATTATTACAGACTGCAATTTATTTTTTCTTCATACTCTCCTCATTAGTAATTTCTTCCTTACTTTGACAGGCATACACATCTTCTGAAGGTAACATCAAAGGCATTTGTTCAACTTGATTATATTGCCAAGTTGTACAAAAAAGGAAGACTCGCTTACAAATAAGAATCTTAAAAGAGGAGGACTTTAGGACATACAGCGGCTCAACTAAAAAATACAGCCACAGATTTTTTCTTTTTTATTCATCAATAATATTAGCAAGCCACTTACATTGATGAATGTAAGGCTTCTAGGGTGTGTGTATATAACGATTAGAACATCATTTAAACCTTTTTCTTTTTTTTGTAGAACTTACAGAACTAGAACTGTAAAATATTATGGCCATTTTATTACATGTTCATCACCAGTGATCAGCCAAAACGATTTTTTTTCACTAGTCAATCAATAAGGATAAGATATTTTTGTATCTCCTCTCAACAAATTGTCAGTCTTTTCATGCTGCTCTTGGTTTCCCATTATCCTATTCACAAAACATCAGCTAAGAAAAACAGAAAGTTGGCGAAGCTTCAACAAAACTAACACAATGGATTACATTGCAAACAGAATATGAAACTTAATATGGACATATAGCTAATAGTAAAAAATCTCTTCTCTCTCTCATATATTACACAACATATACACGTAATTGTTGTTGGTTTTGTTTTATTGGTTTGGGTGGTGGAGATATACATATTACAACTAAAAAGGTTTACATCAGGATGAGATCTTTTTTCCTAGACTTTTTTCTCCCTTAAACCAAAAAGATTGTGACAACAAATTGTCAGCCTTTTCATAATGCTCTTGGTTTCCCATTATCCTATTCACAAAACATCAGCTAAGAAAAACAGAAAGTTGGCAAAGCTTTAACAAAACTAACACAATAGATTACATTGCAAACAGAATATGAAACTGTGAATATGGATGTACAGCTAACAGTAAAAAATCTCTCCTCTCTCTTATATTTTACACATCATATACACCTAATTGTTGTTGGTTTTGTTTTATTGGTTTGGGTGGTGGAGATATATAACAACTAAAAAGGTTTAAATCAGGATGAGATCTTTTTTCTCCCTTGAACCAAAAAGATTGTGATTTAAATTCAAAGTCTCTATTTCTAATCTTTAAATGCCAGCAAAACCTGTTGTTGTTGCTGCTGTTGTTGATGTTCAAAAAATTGTTTCACTGGCAAATTAATTGATTGTTGTTAATGGCTTTTTTCACAATATTCATTTCCTTTTTGTATCTTCAATCAGTAGATGTAGTCTCTCTAGTGTCTGTCTCTTGCTCTCCCTCTTTCTTTCTCAGACTGTCTTTCTCTCTCTCCTTTTTTTTACAAACACATCTCTTGGGATTCTTCAAACAAGTGTTTAGACCATGTATTGAAGCACATACGTATTAAAAAGCATATTAAGTTATTTAGGATGATCATGTAATTAATAGTGAAATTGTTTTATAATTAAGTGTTTGATAAGCATGTTCGGTCTGTATTTTTCTCTTTTCCTTTTCTCACTCCTCTCTCTCTACTCGCTTTTGTCAGGGATTGAGTGGCCACCCTTGCCAGTCTGTACCTACGCAGTCTCTGCAAAATCATAGGGGGTTGTTGTTTCTAGGACAGGGCATTTTAATTGTACTTGCAAGAACAGAAAGAACAAGGTTAGTCTTCTTAGCATATTGACAGTCTTTCATGTAATAGTATTATGATATCCCCTTTTTCCCCTGCTTCCCGTTTTTATTTTGATATCAATATCCGTTCAAGTCTATACATCTACGCTCGGTTGCACCAGTGTGGTTTAATTGCAGTTTAGGCTAAACCTTGGCTGAGTCGAGACTTAAAATTCATTTGCTGTTGCACCAGTGTGACTTAAAATAAGTTATATCGGGCTGAAATCAAGGTGATATTTAAACCAGGCAGGAGGGTAGGTTTAACATCAGCTTAACTCTAGCACAGGCTCTTGTTTTCTCGTGGTTACTTTGTACAGTTTAGAAAATGGATCCTTACTTGAACTATGACGAAGAAGCTGAAGAACAAAGGATTCAAGAAATGGAGCAAAAGCATCTACCAATTCACTTTCTATAGCTGCAAACTGATTTGGTATTAGGTCAAATATCTTTTCTGACACCTTGTCCATTGGTTCTGATGGTCCATTACCACCAGTTTTTAGCGTCTCTTTCTTGTCTACTACATTGTAATTTTTGACTTTATTTTTTTTAATTCTTCCATATACTCTTCAAATTTGCCTTCTCCCGCTTTGCTACGTTTTTTTAAAATTTAAATAAATGTCTTTTGTTATTATCCTTGTCCTTGATAATCGGATAACATTTTACAGTGCCGGATCAAGAACTTCAGAAGGGAAGGGTTTAATTTGGGGAGGGGGGCATAGGCTGCTATCCGAAGGGTTGTGATAATCAGTACAGGCTTCTACCTGAACATTTTCTTTTAAGCCTTGGATTAACAAGTAAAATGATGATGGGCAAATTTTCAATATTTACTAATTTGCAATCGATTTAATTAGTTCTGGTTTAAAACCAAACTTTATTACAAGCTATTTCCTTCTGTTTCTTAGCTTGCTACCCTGTGAAGCCTGGCAGCTTGGCAAGAGTTTAGCAGCATTCAAAATGACTAGAAAGAATAGCTGCTTCCACTCTTACATTCACAGCAAAACATAATGATGAAACAGATATAGAAAAAGACAAATAAGAAAAAAAAATAAGATGACAGTAATTAAAATGAAAAGATCAAGATGAAAATAATAATATGAGACCATCCGAAAATGTTAAACTGTGCTTTAGAGAAAAAAATGCTGAATGGAATGCTGGAAAACCTGAATTACATACACACTGATATATGACTATCTGGCAAATATTGATAACAATCAGGAAAAGATGAAGAAAACAAAAATGAGATGGATCATGAAGTAGAGGATGAGGAGAAAAAGAAGGGGACTAATATATTGTAAAGACAGAGGACAGCAAAGAAGGAGAGGAGAATGAAAAAAGAAAAAAAAAGACAAAGTCAAAAAGAAGAAAGATGAATCAAAAAAAAGAAAAAGACAAAGAAAGAGAGAGAAGAAAAAGAAAGCTGAAAGGTTTTCGAAATTTCCTGAATAAAAATTATTTGATTCTTCATTGGCCGATACAAATTGTTACACTACACCAACCTTTCATATTGATTTCATCTTGAACTGCCTTCTTCTTTTTGTATTGTTCACGAATTTCATTCTCATGCTTTTGAATGCCGACCTCTCTTTTCGCTAAGTAATCTGAAATGCATTGCAACATGTATAAATGTGATGTCGACCCAATTAAAGCCAGCTCCAAACTTCAGTTACCTTTTAGAGCTTAGTCTAACGACATTTTTTTTTTTTAAACTCATTTTTCCTCAATATTGTATATTTTGGATCTTGTTTTTTTAATTTGTGAGAGAAGCTTTCATGAAATACAAAAAAAAATAAATATATCTTGAGCCAGATTAAATAAAAAATAAATTTTAAAAGTTTGTTTTTCTTTTTTTGAAGCGTTTTTTTTTTTTTTTTTCAATTCTTTCTTTGTTTTCATAAAGGTGAAAATTCCATATCTTGGCTCTGAATCAACATAGGTCTAGCTTATCTCACAGAAACAAACTTCAGGCAGTTCGAATGGTTGAAAATGTCCAAAATATGACTTATGACACATTTGGGCTGATCTAGAGACATGTGCATTTTGGTAAGACAACTGTAGCAAAGCCGTCATAAGATTTTAACACACATTATTAGAAACTTTCTAGTTATTAATCTATGATGCTGATATGATGGAGTTTTATTTTTTTAATCTTCCCCTTCCTTCGTCTACCCGGAAAACTGCACAGAGATTTTTCATTTTTAAGTATTTTTCAAACAAGCTCACTCTAGATTCTGAGGCTCTCAGAATGCCTCAATCAACTTTTTTTATAAGCAAATCAGAAGTTACAGTAATTTAAAAATTACAACATAATACAAAATTGATTTGAAAAATTATACTCCTACCTATACATCGTGAGCCAAAAACGGCACAGTGCAAGAATAGCAGTCTAGCCACTGAATTATCTCTGGCATAACAAGACCAAAGCCACGTTTGCCTTGCTTGGGTTTTATTGATAAATAAATTTAAATTGCTTGTTCACACTTTCCTTCTGTGTCATTGTTTGAATCCTTTGGGAATCTCATTCATATTCACTCTAGGCGTACTATGAGAGCCTACTCTTTTTTTGTGTACGAATAATATCGTACTGAATGCTTAAATAGATCTACATGAACAATGGAAAAGACTATTTACTGATCACTTGCACAGTGGGACCGGACATGTAAGTTTTTCAAGTATTTTTGTAAAAAGTGTTATTAATATCTGCAAATGTTATTTTTTCTTTCTAGAACCAATTATTCAAACGATAAACATGCAAAAGACAAGGACACAAAATCTACATTTTTGTGGCTCAGTTTTCATACATCAACACAAGCAGGCGAGTTATATCAACCCACTGAACAAGCTCAACAGTATTCACCACAGAGGGTGGAGTCAAAAATGGCACGGAGGGTTGATCCCAATAAACACCCATAGAAAAGGTCTGCTCGACGGCTGTGATGATTGGGTGGTTTCAGCACACCTCCATGAGAGACCCTAATGTTATCAGAAAGACAGCATTAAGGCATGACATAGTGATCCATTCTGCTTCAACACAACAAATTATCATGGTGGAACTAACTGTCCCCTATGAAAGCAGAATGGAAGAGGCCCATGCCTTCAAGGAAGGAAAATACCTGGAATTGTCAAAAGAACTAAAAAAGTATGGCTAAGAAACTAAGGTAATGCCAGTAGAGATTGGCGCCAGAGGATTTGTGGGTTCTTCAGCCTATGGTCTTCTAAGCAAACTCTCCATAGGTGGCAATAAGAGAACAAAAGCCCTAAGGCTACTAGCCGAAACAGCAGAGAACAGTTCTCGCTGGATATGGAGCAGAAGGATTGAAAGATTGCTTCATAAGGATTAAAAATCCCTAATGACAGGGCATTCAGTTGGACGAAATGGTTAGATGCCGGATTTGAAACCAGATGTACACGGGTTCGAATCCTTGGCAAGCAACCCAAGAGGATAAAAAAATTGGTAGCAGGGAGGCATCTGGGAGTCATGACTCCCTGCTACCTCGCTCCCCAAGAGTTTCTTACTACTATCTAACTGTTACCTAGGCCTCTAAACGTCAGTCATGCATACAAGAAAAACTTACAATCTGTTGAACCAAATATGATAAATCAAAAAACCTTTTTTTCCCATTAGGAAGGAAAAGATATTACATATATCTACATAGATTCATGCAATCAATAAATATCAATTTTGCTCCACAATTTAACAATCAGCGGCAATTCACTTTCAGCTCAAGCTTTACGGGTGAAGCAGTAGGGAATGGTTTTGATGCTGTATGAGTACAGATGCATTATTGCCAGCAATCAATTTTTTACTATACTTAAGTGTAGAGGAAAAATGGCCCACGGCACACAAGGTATACAGTGATAGAGAAATATGATGCAGATTTATTTGTCTAGAAACTTTGGTAAAATCACACAAAAAAAATGGTTGCACTCTAAGTTCTTTCATTTGCCTCAAATCAGGCACTTGTCATTGTATTGTAGGCATGGAAAAAAAAAAAAACATTTACATTTGAATCCAAGAGGCTCATATGGTTAGATAACTTTTATTCACCAGTTAAGCATAAATTATATTCCCTGCTTGCTTATCGTACTTTACAAGGGGACTATATGGTGACATTTTCAAAGGCTATGCAATTTTTTCAAGATAAAATAATGGAATGTTTTTTTCAAGGTTTCTAACGCAAAAGATTTTAATTTAACAATGTGTGAAAACTAACGCTTGCTTTGCGCAGGAGTAAATATAAAAAGGAAGCCATAACTGGATTATGCTTTCTGAAAATGATTAAAAATAAAAAAAAACAACTTTTGAAATATAAAATTATACTGCAAAACTATTTTCTATCAAAATGAAATTTAGAACTATAAAGCTAAGCAATTTATCTGTTCTATATTTTGGGCAAACAGCCTTATTATTTCATGATGGTGGTTGAAAAATAATTATCCTGAGAGGCAAATTCAGAAGAAGTGAAGGCCAAAGAAACGAGACTTAATGATTAATTTTTTATTCTGGTACCAATTTATGATTTTCAAGTTATTAACCTAGGAAGCTACTTACTGTATCTAGTGACTCCATAAACTACTCCAGACAAAAGTGCTGTCCACCTTGCAAACTGAAAATTTGAAAATGCATTTAAGTAAATTACCTGTTTCTTTTCTCGAGTGAAAAAAATTGCTATCCCTAGATACACAACTTTGGAAGCTAAAGAGAGGTGATGGGCAATTAAATGTACTGGTTTACTGCTTTTAAATCCTGCATTTTTATACAGATGCTATTTTCTTAAAATGAGCTTGTGTTCATCAGAAACTTCGGGCTAAAAGATCATCTGAAGAGTTGAAAGAGATGATAGAAAAACAAAAATGAGAAGACAAGTAACCAGCACTGGATATTACCGACTTGAATGATGAACTTCTTCGTAATTTGTTCGGTGATCTCAAGCATGTGCTAGCCTTTGCTGGTCTGGGTATTCAGGCAGGATAAAAATTAAAGGACTCTATAAAAAGGTCAGAAAAGAGACAGTCCTGAATCCCTGTTTATGCCCGTTTATGTAAAACACAGAAAGAGGTATAAATCCACCTTGTCACTGACAAGTCTCAAAAGTCTGCAAAAAATGTAATTGTAAAACCTACTATTTTATCACATTTCTCTTTTGCTCGCCTTGAACTCTCTTTCACATGTATGGAATGATACATCTAAAACATTATTTCGAGGATTAGGATAGTCTGATAAATAGATAAGCATCTAGGCTAAAAAAAATTGGTGGACTATGCATATCTGCTAGAGGGCTAGATCTGCTGTAGAGTTTACAAGCTAGAAGATCTGAAATAATTAATGGCTTGATTGCTTTGTTAAAAACAAAAAAATTAAACCATTCAGTATAATCAGGTAAACTTTTAATAATCCTGTGATTGACTTGATAAATTCCATGTATTAAAAGAAAAAAGACATAAACAGTAAAAGTCCCTACATAAAAAAAACAGTTTTATCTATTCTAATTGGATCTAATTTACAGAGACGAAATGTTTTAGATCATCAAAGAAATTAGGAAAGTAATCAAACAAAATTATACGAATTTTAGTTCCTCAAATTTATCACTAAAATTTAACAAAAACAAAGAATGATTTATTTCCTAGAATGTGATCCTGGAAAACACCCACTTGATAAACTGCAGTATCTGATGAAAATAAGCTCATTCTAGGAAAACTACATCCGCACAAAAAACGCAGGATTTGAAAAAAAAAAAGGAGTATGATATACATACAAGTAAAATCTCCCATTCTCAACTATTTTTTGTTTGTTATCAAAATAAATAGCATTTTATACAATTAAAACATAAAATATCTATATAATGAACTTTCTTGAAAGACAGTTTTTGTTGTCATGCACAACATTAACCACACCGTGACTGATCTGGTCAAACTGTACCTGAAACAGAAGTTTTTAAAAAGACGCTCAGTTTGTAAAACTATCTAGACTTGGAGATTATAAGATAGACTTGGCAGCAATGCTAGTTTTTCTGTATTGACCACATTTTTGGACTACGATAGGAAAAATACAATATATGGCCAGCTACAGATCTTTGTTTGACACTTTTATGGCAGAAATAGCTAATAACTCAGATGGCGACAGTGATTATTTTCTGGAAGGTAAACAAAGTGTGATTCCAGATGAAGAAGATGATGCTTTGATTACTGGATTACTTGTAATTGTCAACTGTGGCTCCTAGGTGTGAGCATTGGTTGGGCATACCCCCCAATTGGCATGGGTCTGGAGACCAGGTAGGCCCCCAGCAGGGTCCAGGGACAGAGTCCCTGGTGGGCGTTCAAGTTCCAGTTTCTTTATTATTCTTCTAGGCTCCTTTCGCAAAACGAATGCCGCAAAATATCGTCTATTGTGTTCATTACCACAAATTTTGCAAATTCTGTAGGTTGATGTTGAGCTCGATTGATCAGGAACCTTTTGAAATAATTATCTAGATCAACAAACTGGCAAACTGTGAAATGGAATGGAAATCAGTAGCTTCAATAATAATCTCAACAAAGGATAATTTGCTTGAGAAAATAATAAAGGCCACTAAACTTTCCTCAAAGACACTGAAATTCTGAGTCCGCACAATTGTTTCATATTGTCATCTAACTGAGTTACATCGTCACAAGAAAAAGCTGTCATTCCGAATTTGTAAATCTAATCCAGGAATTAGGCTCTCAAGAAAATGTCTTTCTTTCAGTCATGAACTTTCTGATCATAAACATGTCAGTGTCACAGTCTTCCAGGGCATGGGGCAAGCCCGCTCATCACACGCACAACCTCTTGTTGGGAGAAGCTAAAGGAAAAAAAAGATGATAACCTACTCCTAGTTGACAGCTGCCTTATAACATACAGCGCTGGTCATTGGTTTTAAATATATTTGACCCTTTTAATACTTTTATTAACTTTTCGTGTGTGGACCAAGATTACTCATAAAAAATAGAATATTATTATATGTTCAGATTGCATGAAACTTAATTTTGGAAATGTTTAGCGGCAATCATACCTCTAAATTATTTAAGGGCTTGCAAACAAAAGAGTAAACTCCAGATTCCAGAGGGTTGCCACTGACAGCGCAGCAAAAGACCAGTCAGAAAATGATTATGTCACGGGGATTCCCCCGGACAGGGACGATGGGGTGAGGAAGCAAAAGTATGAATAGGACAAGACAGTGCTTTCCTTGATAATGGCCCAGCTTGTGCCTCTTGCTGCCTGTTGATTACGGGATGCTGTAAAGGAACTTGGTTGGGCGAGCTACAACTACAGTAAGCCAGCAGTCGGTGGCCGTGTCATTCCGAGTAGTTGTACTTGAGCACACCCAACCAGCTCGGCGTCTATACTCTCTACGTTGGGGTTTTATATTATAGAGGAGAGCAGATTGTTCACTGTTACTTCTCTCTATCTCCGTTATTTGTAATTGTCATCATCGTTGTTGTTGTTTATTGTCATCATTGTTGCTGTAGTTATTGCTGCATTTGTAAAGTTTTTGACCAATGTATATTATTATTATGCAGTCAAGGCCTATATTCTGACTATCTGACTATTTGAGTCCACTGACCTGATCAGGCTTTCATGTTACAACATGACATCAGTCCTACAGAGGTTAAATCATTGTAGTTACATTTGTAAAGTTATCCTATTAGATAATCATCATCAGGTACCTCGTCTTACTACCACACAAAAGTACTGACCATACATGTGTTTTCATTATCCTTATTTTGGTTTTCATAATTATGTTTCTGTTTGTCAGTATTGGTTTCAATTAATGGAATGTATCTTTGGCCATAGCTATTCTTTTACTTACTTCACTATTGCATCACCATCTGATGTTATCAGGTAACTTCGATATTAGAATCATCATTCCTCTGATGAAAAATATCTCTGCTGCTTCTAGTTTTTTCTCTGTTTCTTTCTTTGTTGTACCATACAGAAGTACTGACCATAATGTTTCAATTACCCTTATTTTGGTTTTCATACTTATGTTTCTATTTGCCAGTATTGGTTTCATTTTTTGGAATACATCTTTGGCCATGGCTATTCTTTTACTTATGTCTTATTTCACTAGTGCAGCTGCCATCTGATGTTATCAGGTAACTTAGATATTTGAATTTTGTAACTTGTTTGGTGTGTTCGCCTTGCTAGCGAGATTGCATTTGGGGTTAGAGGATTTCTTTGAGATGACCATGGATTCCATTTTCTTTACTTTCAAAGACAGGCCCATTTTTTCACTCTCTAAGACTACAATATCTAGAGTTTTTGAAGTTGTTTGCCAGATTCTGCTATTAAAACTGTATCATCTGCATACCTGAGATTATTAAGATTCTGTCCATTTATTTTTAAGCCTGAAATACCATCAAGATTCCTTAATATTATTTCATTTTACAAGTTAAAAAGATCAGGAGACATTACACATCCCTGCCACACATCTCTTTTGATAAGTTTGAAATCACTCTATGTTCTCCTTCAATTCTTACAGATGCAGTCTGAGTCTGATCTCAGTATAAATTTCTAATTACTCTCAGATCTTTCCCATCGATGTGTAATTTTTCTAGCATACGAAACAGCTCTACATGTCATACTTGTTCAAACTCAAAGGCCTTAGAATAATCAATGAAACAGAGGTGGAGATCTTTTTGCATTTCTATACACCTTTCCATTTTAAGCATTGACAAAGTGATGCATTTCTAGTCCCTTTATCCCTTTACTGATTTGGATATATTTCTGGTCTTAGACTCCTGCGCCTTCTATGCATCAAAATGCATTAGATCTAGATAATACTTCACTCTAGATCTAATAGATCTAGTCATATCATCAGAAAAATGAAACGCTGTATTTCTCCACTTTTGACTGCAATCATTTATAAACAAATAAACAAAATTAATAACTATGAAAAAAATTCAGTGTACAATATCTATTGTGTAACATAATGTGGCTTTCTGTAAGCCTATACTTTGCCTTGGGTAGGCCTATACAACATAAAATATATGAGCAATTGCCAAAAGGTGGACCCCAAAATTGTGTCGTTTTTGTACTGCATTTTGGGTCTGTCTGGATCCACACAACTACTTTACCCTAAAAATTTTTTATTACTTTAAAACGACATTATCATTCTGATTGTTAAGGAAACTACTTGACTTATATCTCACCCTAATAAGAGGGGATATCTGTCTTGCAGCAGGTAATGGTGTGGCCGGCATTGTGACTTCAGTCTTGTGAACGTCTTGATCTAATCCAAATTTCAGGTTGTCAAAGGCTTTGAGCAAAATGTACGGACGAAGGGAGGTCACTTGAGGTTAGTACGAGACTGCTAGGTCATACAATATAAAAAGTCAAATGCGTCTAGGCATTTAAAAAACAACGAAATAATTATTGATCGTGGTTTTATGTGGGGTAAGGGGCTTCGGGGTCGAAAATGGATGGTTTCCGCTTTCTTCTGCCGACCCTCCAGGCATAGTCCGACGCCCGTCTCCCTGTAATAAATAAGACGCAGCAGTGGTTTGGATCTTAGTCTGGGGCAAGATAATTTTTTCACCGCTCCCATGTGCTCCCCCAGCACGATAGATTCTTCTTCTACTTTAGGTGCCCCGTCTGAAACAGACGCTGGCGATCATGTTCCTTCACTTAAACCTATTCTCATTTAATCTAAACAGTTTTTGTTGCTACCATTATCTGTTGCCCATGAGTTAAGGCTTTGGATCGTTCTGTCTTTCTTTTATTGATCCAGCGGTCCTAAGGCCTTGGCCCACTCAGGCCGAGAGCACATTGGAGGCAGCAGTTCGTATGTCCACTATACATGTTTGGAAACACTAGTTTCTTTGGTGCAAAAGCACACCATGTCGGCTGCGACTTCCATCTTGTTAAAGCGGCGTCTGAGCTATCGTTTGTATATTATAGCCTGGTCTTACGTCAGTCGCTCTGTTGGATAACAGAAAGGGGGATGCCATTACGTGACCAATTCTACTGACTGTTGCCGCGAGAACCACGAAGCTAGTCTTGTTACGCAAATCATCAGCGTAGGCCCACACTGGAGGCAGCATTCACGTGACCAACAATACATGTTTTGAAATACTCTCTTTCTTTGGTGCGAGCTCACACCAATTCGGCTACTTGTCGAAGCGTCGGAGCTATCCTTTGTGTTTTACAGCCTGGTCTTACTCAGGGAGTCTGTTAGATAAGGGAAAGGGGGGTGCCATTACGTGACCACGCATAATTCTTTCTACTAACCGTTGCCGCGCGAAACACGAGGCCAGTCTTGTTATGCAAATTATCAGGCTAAATTGTCGGTGGGTAGCGCACAGTAACTGCGACATCAGTCCTTCAAGTTAGCCATGACAAGTCCCGTCGCCTCCAGTGTGGGCCTACGCTCAGATTTACTGTAGGACCATACCCACCTGCAAATCAGCCTGAAAATTTGCGTAACAACACTAGCCTCGTAATTCGCGAGGCAACGGTCAGTAAAATTATGCGTGGTCACGAGATGGCAACCTCCTTAACCTTATAAGACAGAGGTACAGAGTACTGACGTAACGCGATGCTGAATGCACAAAGGATGGCTCTGACGCTTCGACGAGATGAAAATCGCAGCCGACTTGGTGTGCTCTTGTAACAAAGAAATTAGAGTGTTTCGAAACATGTATTGCTGGACACGTGAACTGCTGCCTCCAGCGTGGACTCACAGTTAACAGTATGTCTATCAAGCTTTTTGGGCCATTTACATTATCCGTTTTGTCTGCCTGATATCAGCCAGATTTTTCTGAGCGATATTTGAGGGATATCAACATCTCCTTGATATCTGGTAGGCTTTTTTTTCTCTTTACGCTGTAACGATAATATCTGCTGATATTAGGCGGATGTGTTAAAGTGTATACAATATGGTGAACCCTGCGCTAGACGGTATTTTAAAAACAACAAATAAAACTGATCTACAAAAAGCTAAAAATGCAAATTTTCACAATTCTTTTAGGGGACCTCCTTATTTGAAGAAGCTGGGTTCAAATCGACAGTCATATTAATCATAAAACCTATAATAAAGTCTCTACTTTCATTTCAAAATCCTCCCACTACGATGGAAACATGACTCATCTCGACACCCACGCCATGTCGAACGATATCAGGCAGATGAAAACCGAGAAACTCCTGATTTCAGGCGACTAGATTCACCTGTTATCTGCCGGATTTTTACACGTTTTTCCATTTACTCGAGGGATTGGACCGGCCCTTCCAAAACGCCTTGTTATCCTACCGATATCAGGACAGGTGGTTAGTTCTGTAGATGTATATGCTGCTATACACCTAGGTATAGGTCAACTGGATTATCGTCCCTTTTCAGCTGTTCTTTTTCGAGCGAAGGGCAGGTGTTCGTCTTTATTACCTTTCAACTGTTGGATGAAAATGGTACAGTTTATCTTCAGGTTTCACTCTTTACAGTTATTGCTAAGGTGTGATAAATCTTTGTTAAGCTTTTTGGGACTGGTTTTTGGATGAGTGAATGTGTGCCATACGACTTGACATGTGACTAAATCATCAGCGTATATCATCATACTCTGACTGCATGACTTATATACAGTAGGAACAGTGAAGATCCTTGTAGAGTACCTCTCGAGATGAAAAGGCGTTATTGACGTTGGTTTATATGGATCAGTCAATAAGAAAAAAGTACCCAGTTGTTAAGTTATCCGTGGGTACCTGAATTTATCATTTTGAG
>BLXT01007159.1:530680-542277 GCA_019648995.1 Plakobranchus ocellatus | reverse complement strand
TCTCTCTCTCTCTCTCTCTCTCTCTCTCACACACACACACACACACTCACTCTCAGAGGGCTACTGATAAGAAAATTTGCAACGATGGAATTAAAGAATCAGGACAATATTTTGTACTTCACTCAATGCCTCCAACACGGATGTTTTCCAGAGTGGCAAGCTAAAATGATAATTTGCCTGCGAAACTAAAACTAAAATTTTTAGTTTTGATTTGGTGCAGCTGTACTTTGTCAACTTAGGATCAAGAGATAATAGGCTTTAACTGAATAATAAAATTGCAAGCTGACACTATAATAAAAACATAAGTTTGCTTATGTTTTGATAAAGCACAACATTTATGTTTCCTCTCTAATTATCAAATGTTATCATTGACGAACTCAAATATTTACACAATTTGTCTATCAGAAACACTAGAGCAAATCCACAGCCTACAAAATTGATACGCAGTTGCCGGCGGGATCCAAGTTCTCAGAATAATATAGTACTATGTCACCCAATTTTTTCCCCATATTATTTTACATCTAGCTGCCAGCCTTTCTCTCGTAGCACACAGTCATCTTCCAGTCCCTTTTAGTAGGCCTATTGTTCATTCTCTCTTTTATGTCCTTTCACACTGAAAGCTGTTGACCATTTTCATATTGTAGCACAAAGCCTATTATCAAAGATCGTGGGTGCTCATGGTAGTGTACCAACTTAATGACGATTTTGACATAAGGTCAAATAAATAATAATGATCATTGACCTTGAATGACCAGAACTGGGTTTAGCATGAACTTCACGAAATCGCTAAAAGACGAAGTAGCACTTAAAATTTACTTATATTTTGGTATCTAAACAATGTGGTGTGCACTACAAAGAACGGATTGAGGACGAACAAGTTTAATTGCAGACGCTTAATATCTTTCAAGTCTGCTGTTCTTTTCCTCTCCGTCTTTTCTTTTTTTATCTCGTAGCAAACATTCGATCGCAGCTACACAGGACTTGTAACACACTTTCATAACGTGTAGGGATGAATTTGTAATATTCACACACAAGACTGGTTTGCTTCTCGCCTGATCGATAGTTGGAATTTATCCCGTCCAAGGGGACTAAATGTAGACCTACTGTATTCATCAATTGTCATGCAGTGAAACTATAATTTAGCTCTTTTTTTTTTCGCCTGTGAAGCTAGACAACGATTTTGAAACAAGGAGGTAGAAAAGGATGAAGATAATAAGAGGACAGAAAGGAGGAAAAAAATAAAAGAATAGAGTAAAGAGAGTACAGAAGGGAGAGAGAGAGAGAGAGAGAGAGAGAGAGAGAGAGAGAGAGAGAGAGAGACTTTAAGATAGGAAAGGGTACTTGATACTTGATGCTTAAAATTATATAGAAGAATCATTAAATGTGATCATTCTCTCTCTTTTTTTGTGACAAATAATAAGCACATTAGGGAGATGGCTCTATCGTTAAGCTTTACTAACCAACAATATAAAAAAAAAAAGAAAAAGATGTACACCATGTACGTTGTACAAATGGGAAGCTGGTGATGAAAACACGTCAGAAAAAGAATGTTAGGAATGCTGGCTGGACCAGTGGCTAGCTTGCTGTAAGGGAAGGTTAAGGCCTGAACATCGGCTATGCCTGGACTCTGACTATCCCAGTCTGGTCATCGTGCAGCTAGAAGAGTAATCATTCTGTCTAGTATCACTTTCCCCCTTTCTACAACCTTTTTCGCTTCCAGGCAGGGTCAGGAAAAGCCATCCTATTTTTCGCGTTGTGAAACTTTCCTTTGATACATGATATACAAAATTATTAAGCGAAAAAAAAAAAAAACCCAGAGATTTTCAACAAGTGTAGCTTTTCAAAACCTTTAATTCCCCTTCATATTCTTTATAGGGAGGACATGTCATTCATTGTGAATACGATTTAATCCCTTACACGGCCTTCTCAAAGCCCCAATAAAAGTAACGTTGCTACTCAATGTTGCATCGGTATTTTAGTTCGTTTCATCCAAAGAAAAAAATTATTTCATTAAAAGTATCGATTGATTTCCGTCAGGAGGAGGAGAAGAAGAAGAAAACATGACTCTGCTGCCCCAGAAAAATAATTGTACAGATACTCGTACCAATTTTATCTCATCGTGTCGTTGCGTGCCCCTTCTGTATTTTAAACCCTCAACTAGAGCTCAAATATTTTTAATGTCAAATGCTACCAGTGCTGGTTGGATAAGGGCCCTTAGGCTAACATCACCTGAGTGACAAAGTGAAATAAAAAAAGGTGGTACATTTTTTTTATTGTGCACAGTTGTCTTATGGCGATTAAGAGAGTTTGTTTTTGAATCCTTCTATAGTATTATCTGGCAAAGGGATCACCTCGTCCGTTATCTGTCAGTTTTAACCTATTAGAAAAATGTGACATTCTCTCTCTCTCTCTCTCTCTCTCTCTCTCTCTCTCTCTCTCTCTCTCTCTCTCTCTCTCTCTTCCCTCACCCCTTCCTTTCTCCGTCCTTTTTAGCCCCCTCATCCACTTCATCCCACTTACAGAATTGCCCATTTGTTTTACTGCTTAAATAGTGCCGTAAAGCTTTGCCAAGTATTTTTATAGCCGTCGGCACATGAATGAAAACGAAAATGTTCATATTATTTTCAAGGAGGTAAAAGCTGTATTTAAAAAAAAAAAAAAAGAAAGAAAGAATGACAGAGGATGGTGAGATAACGTTATCACCAGTATAACAGAAAAGCTCTTGAAGTGGCACATATTTCCGCATTTTCGCTTCCATGACATATTCAAAGGCTTTTCCAGAATATGATTCTGCTGTGCAAGTCAATTTGGACTAAGATGATAGAAAAGCTGTAGGTGGATAAGAAAGTTGGGCTGGTTGGTGTAATAAAGTTTAATGGATCTGGCCATGGAGTTGAAATTTAATAAACGTGATGAAACTCATATGGCCATTGGGACTATCTTTTTAACCTCTTTCAGAATAGATAAGGAAAGCTGGAACGCACGATATCAAAATCGTTTCCTTTTTTTCTTTTTTTTTTCTGATTCCTCATCTTTACATAGGAAACCAGCCTCTTTTGACAAACCTTTTGTGTGTGTAATCATTCCACATAATACCATCCCCAGAATCCTGAAAATAACCATTAACTTTTTCAAACTAATGATAGTATTTTGAAAAAGTCTTTGTAAAGCATGGAGAGATATTTGGAGCCTCTTTAGACCCAAACACTTTCTACATGCAATAACACCTTATCAACACCTCTTATCAATATGAGAATTTTGATCATAAATATATAATTGGGGCAAAATTAGAACATTAGCTGATATTTGAAATAAAAAGGAAAGATTAAAGAAGTGTTTTTTATGCTCTTTCACAATCAGATTTCCAGAAGTGATGACAGTGCTCTTTTTTTGTTACCTCAAGAAAATGAGTTACATACTGAATGCAAATTCTGTTTGTCCCTCTTAGTCTAGAAACAGAGAGATTTGCAGCTAACATTTCCAGATGCTTTTAATCGTCAATATTTTGTCACCTGGGGTAGATTTTCATTCTTTCCTGCTCTGGTAGATTATCACTGTCTTTTTTATTCTCTCTAGCTTGATCCCTTCAGCTGAAAATTTTGTACCCCATTTAGCAATTAACATACATACAACCTAACTACACCAAGGCTAAATGCAAGATAGGTTTTATTCATTTCTAGTCTGCCTTTTATACATGCTATTCAAGCAGGATATTAATATTTAAACTCTGAAGGCTTATAAGGTATTATGTCATAAAATTGTAAAGTTTCTGTCATTTTCCATCTTTAAAATTGAATGAACACTTTATGTATATAAATCTTTTCTTCATATTGTGCAGTTGTTTTTCCATAGCAATTTTTTTTAACCTGTTACTACTTTTTCTTAGCTTTTATATATAGACTTTCCAACTGAATTCATCTCAATGGTAGTAAGTGGGTAGGGAATTTGTCCTGAGATCTGCAGGGGCCCTTTTGTGGCTGGTTTGGCTGGTTGAGCCCTGAGACCATCTAGTTGTGGACATGCTATGTCCAAAAGCCAAACCTTCATCTCAATTCCAAGTCAGTTGCAAAAGAAAAATAAATGCATTGATTTCAGACTTCTTGGAGATCACGTGAAATCTTTAAAAATAATTTGTACGTTTTGTGTATATAGATTATAGTGCTTATCATGTTTTCAGGCTTCTGTCAGGCCAAGGTGTTGGTGACAGGCTCAAACTAGTATATGCAGAAAGGTTCATGCAGATCTCAGGGTGGGGACTGTTAGCCATAGAGCCACCAAACCCAAACAGCTTCTATTGTTATTATTCATATTTTATGTTTTTAGGTACTCATTTTCTGTCTAGATATTTAAATTAAAGATATTGACCACTTGATAATTTGAAACATAATCATAATTTGAGCACTGTAATTATTGAGCTCAACGTAAGTCTATTGTACAAAAAGCAATATATGTAATACAGAGAGTTATGAGACTTATGTGAAGATTAACACTAAATATAAATCTTTTTTCAGGCTCGTGTGGGATCAGAAAATGAACACTTCTTAGTAAACCCTTTTGGCATGATGTACTCAGAAGTAACAGCCTCATCACTAGTCAAGGTGGATGTCTTAGGTGACACTGTAGACCAGGGTTCCAGTCACTTTGGAGTCAGTAAGCCAAGCTTTGCCCTTCACTCGACCATTCATCAAGCCAGACCAGACATTAAGTGTGTAGTGCACCTCCACAACCCAGCCTCTGTAGCAGTAAGTGTTCGTTTTCTTTAATGTTTTTTGTGTATTGCCTTTTATAACTTTGTTACAAAGGAACTTAAACCTTAGACCTAGTACTAGTAAGCTTTTTTGTACATAACTCTTCCTTTGTGTATCATTATGATATATCTTAACCCAATAGTGGGCAGGTTGTCAAATTTTTTTTTCTTTCACATATGTTGTTCAGAAGTTGCTATAATAACACACTTGAAATCAATTTTTTGCAAAAAAACATTTTTTCACTTTTTATTGCGGTACTTATATTGCGTCCCAAAAGTGGGACGCTGCCCACAATAGGGTACGTGTTTTTTCAAGATAGAAAATACTTTAAAAAGTAAAAGTTGATTGATAAAAGTAATGAACACAATGATATCAGAGCCATAAACACTAGTCCTTTATTGAAACACACCACAAAATGAATCTCTTACAGATAGGCCTCATGAAAGTTATAAAAAAATGGCCTTTTCATTATGGCTTATAGCAATGACAATGATTTGATAATCAGAGAGCGCTATGAGACTTTGAATAGTTGAAACATATTGAAATGATCAAAATTTATTTTATTTTGATATATCCAGAAGGATGATATATCTGACAAAAAGTCACTTTTTCAACTTGTTTGAATGAAAAGTGGTAAAGCAGTCTTGGTACATTGGGGCATTTGGACACTTTTTGCAAAGGTTTTTTTTTTTTTGCTGTTTTTTGTTTTTTCCGCAAAGGATGCATCTTCTTTGTGTATGTGCTGAGGTAGATAATGTCCTTGTTTATCTAGTTGCACATTTTTTTGGTACTCTGGTGATTTTTTAAGGAAGTTTGCTTGTAGCATCGCGTGTTGTTGATTTGTTGCGCAGAATTAGTGACCTAGCCGCGTCACAGGTATCTCCAAGAATGTCCAAGGGGTTGTGAGCCATAGCCTGACTTTGAAGATAGAGTTGCCAAGAGTTCTGAAGTGCATTTATAAGACAGCTCAGTTGTGAAAAGGGGCCATCACCACTTTCTGATACTCAGTCGTGGCAGATAATAGCCAATATTTTCATCTATTCTTTCAGTGCCATTCATGTTCTTGTTATACACAACGATTTCTGTACTCTGTTTTGCCGCATAGTACCAGTTCCACTCATGCAAATGGCTCTTAACTCCTCAAACAACGGAACAAATGAGAATAGGTTGTCAAAAAACAGGTGACAGGACTTGGCGGGAAGTCTGTGTCCTCATCAACATTGGGTTACTCAATAAGAATATTAAAAGCTTCATATTCGCTTCCAGAATCATTGATCATATTTGTAGCTACGTTGAATGTCATCATTCTGGAGATAGACAGATTGACAATCTATTATTTCATATCGATCAAATCATTTCTAGGTGATTTCATGAAATACATTCGTTATTCTAAAAAGTCTAAATTTTGAAAATAATCTCAGTTTGGGGTGTTTCAAGGCTAAATAAAACAAAATTTACAGTCAAAATTATATCCAATAATTATTAAAAAATGTTTTAAAGTATGAAATTGTTAAAACATTTCATATCATCAACTTGTTGCTACTTTTCATCAAGAAAATACAGGAGTAGATAATTAAAAAAAGATGGGGCCTATTGTGGGCAGCGTCCCAGTTTTGGGACACTACTTCATGGACCTACTTTTTAAGGAAAAAACTGGTTGATTATCTTCTAATGTCCTTAGTTACTTGAAATAGACATAAAACTTGTAAAGTAAACACATTTTAACCAAAACATATAATATGTGGTATTTTACCAACCTTTCAACTTTTTGGCTTAAGCCTGCTTGCTTTTTGCCACAAAGGGGCTGCCATATTGGAAAGGGCAATAACTCTGATATCAACCCAAGTCTGTGTAAACAATCAACTTGTGTCAGATTGCATCATCCAAAAGGAATGGCCCAATTCATTTGCAAGAGCTAGGTACAAAAAAAGAGGATGTCCCACTTTTGGGACGCTGCCCTCTATTGGGTTAATACCAGCACTAATGAGTTACAAAGAATGCTTTTGAGAAAAACAATTTGAGAGATTTTAAAGCTCATATCATGACGCAGAATCAACTTATCACTGTCTAGTTTTTATCGATGGAAGCATCACAGAATAGATGTTCAGATTATTTTTAATGCTTTAAAATGTTTGAAATGCAACCTGTGGCCAATTTAGGCTAGTCTTAAGGCATATATCCAACAATATGTATTTCATTTGTTTTGCTTCATCTTCATGTCTTTGTTGCATATTTTTCTTACAAATACTAGATTATGTTGCTGCAGTAGCAATTGGTCCAGCTCGTGTTGTGTGTGCTTTTTCTTTTTTAGGTATCGGCAATGAAATGTGGCTTGCTGCCTGTCAGCCAGGAGGCATTGATATGTGGTAAAATAAGTTACCATGACTATCAGGGTGTTCTCACTGATCCTGAGGAGCGTGACAAACTGGCTAGAAATTTGGGTGTTCATAACAAGGTCAGCCCATGCTTCTCTGTAATTTCTGTTAGTAAAGAATGTGAAACTGAAAGATAGCTCCAGGATTGAGCTAAACCATTACTTAAAAGGGTTGTTTGATAGATGGAAAAAAAAAATAATGTGAGTTTTCAAAATGAAGTTTGAAGAACTCACTTCTTCACATAAAGTCAAGCCAGATTAAAAAATTTCAGTATTATTTTATTCACCATGATTTCTTTAAAACTCTTTAGTTTTGGCAAATGTTGTGGAAGAAAGCGATATATATAAAGCCTTTATAGCTCAAAATTAAAAAGGTTATTCGAATTCTTTCTTTGACTGTTTCAGTGATTGTGTCATAACTTTTTTCTTCATCCATTTTTCTGATATATATATTTTATTTGACATAATAAATATATAAAAAAATCTTTTGAAAAACATTTTCAAATGTATAGAGAAATTTAAAATATGTGCAAAGTTTCAGCATTATTGCAGCCTTGACTGAAGGGATCAGGACAATATTATCAATAGAATCACTTTTGCATATTAACCATGCTGTACACATAGATTCACTCCTCTTGCTAAACAGTTTAGCACAAATACAAATGAAATCATAGTAACCACTGCATTGTGAGAAATAAGTCAAGGAATCAGCAGATTTTGTATTCATGAAAGATATTGTTGATTTTTGTTATAATAGGATTAACTATTACAAGACCTACTAAGAGGAATTATTTATTTGGTTTTTACAGAAAGCTAGAGTCATTTGCTTTACTGGATATTGCAAATGTTTTTTTCTTTCTCAAACAATGTATGGTGCAAGGCCTATGATAAAAAAAAAAGACTTAAAATTTAGAATTTTAATTTTTAATTTGTCCAACTCAGCTATCCCTCCCACCAATCAATCCACCCTCATGTATTAGGCAGAGGAGACCACATATGCCATTGCCAAAGAGGCGAAACATCACTCAAATATATTGCTGTTATTAAAGAAATGATTGCTCTTTATTCTCATGCCTGATAGAGGGCTAGTGAAACTTAGATAAAAAAATGTGGAAAGATAGTAGAAACAGTAAACAGCCCTACTAGATCCACTGCAGTCAAGGTGTTGACATGACTCTTTGAGATTGTCTTTTCTGGTAATTTTTCTCGACCAACTCGGAAATATTAGAATTTTTTTTTTTTTTTTTGGAAAATTTATTGTACAATTTTGATTTTCATTTTGTTGCAGGTGATGTTAATTAGGAACAATGGCATTGTTGCATGTGGGGAGACAGTTGAGGAAGCCTTTCATTTCACCTTTAGTGTCATGGCAGCATGTGAATCACAGGTACTGCAATGTTCAGGCTCTCAGCTTACTTGTGATTAACATTTTTTCTGGTGAATAGATTCTTGATGGTGACTGCAATTATAAGTTATTAAAAAAAAATTGACAAGGTACGACATGGTATCTTTTTAATAACTTCTTTATGTATGAAGTGGTCTAGTAGTCATTTAAAAAACAACAAAAAAAAAAACCAGAAGGACAAAGTTGAAAAAAAAATTTGCTTTCCCAATTTTTGATTTTGTTCTAACTTTGTGTCAAAATATTTTTTAACCTTGAGTTATCTGTAATTTAAACAGATCAAGCTGATGCCTGCAGGTCTGGACAACATTGTGATTCCCAGTGAAGAGGCTCAGGAGCAAGCTTTTCGAGTAGCAAATTCGGGGGGTGGTGGGGTTGAATCTACTGGACGCAAATGGAAAGTAGGAGAGTTGGAGTTTGAAGCACTCATGCGCACACTTGATAACTCTGTAAGTGGTATCAGTGGTTCTTTGAAAAATCTATAAAAATGTGATACAGCAAACATATGAGCAACTACAGCGTGAATTAGAAAAAAACAATAATAATAATTTTTGTTTGAATTAGAGAATGACAATGCATCCAATAATTTAAAATAATGTTTGATGGAAGATAATGATGAATAAAATCTTGTTGAAAAGCTCCATTTTTATGAGTTTGTAAATTTTCATTTGTCCTTTGTACCAATTAAAGTTCATGAAGTGAGGATTGTTGAAGAGAAAATCTGGTCAGAAACCAGTGCTTAATACGAAAATTAAGGTCAATTTATAGGCTAAGTATATACACATTTTTAATATCACACCAAAAAGAAAATCTTAAAATATAAAGCTGAATATGCTTTCAATTTTCTAAAGGTTGTGGTAATTAAATCAAATTTTGTGAAAATTCTATATTTTCATCAAAATAGATTTAGGAGCAGTACCAATAGTTTTTGCTCACCATAAATCAGAGCCAGCTGTACATTTATTGTTTATTTTCTATTACATCCTAGATCTTAATTGCCAACATGGCTTATTTGCTTATTCACATTAAAATTTCACATGCAAGAAATGCCATTAAAAAAATTTTTTTTGTGTGTCCTGTGACGTGTTTTTGGTAGGTTTGTTAAAATATGCAATTCTGGTTATTCATGCTTTTGACCTGAAGAAAATGTTTGTAAAAATTAACAAAATATCAGCTGTAATACAATAAGCAATAACATTTATAACATTTGGTCTTATTTAATCTTACAGGGCTACAGGACTGGCTATGTTTTCAAAATGCCAATGGTAAAACATGAGAAGAAGGAGAGATCTAATAATGAGGTTGAAATTCCCCCATCATCAAGCTCTTTTACATATGTTTTTGATGGTGATTTTGAGCACTCAAAATATGCGTACGTATTTCCATCTTTCAATAACACATTTGAAGTGGTAGTTTTTAAGGCTTTTGTTTTAAAGCATCTCCTTAACTTTCTTTGGAAAATGAACTAAAATTTTGATGCCTGAACTACTGATAACAATGGATAATTTTTAAAGCGTATGATAAACTCCTAATATGGATTTATGTGGTAAAAAAAAATGTCAACAGACTTAAGTTTTGATCCAATGCATGGATGGATATCAAACAAAACTGAAGGAATTTATGTCAATTTTTTTTTTTAATCTAGGAAAATTAAGCACCATGAAACTGTTTTTCTTTTTTTGTGGCCACAGATCTCCCATCAAAGCGGCCATGGAGCGTCACAAGAAGGCATTCAAGGCAGGCTGGCTCACAACACCTAATACATATAAGAAACATGAGGTTGAAGAAATAGGGACAAATACTCCCAAGAAAATAACAAAGGTCTGTTTTTTTTTTACTCTGTTTATGGATTTCTAAAATAATTTATATCCTCCAAAAATATGATGTTTTTTTTTTACCAAATATTTTCTACATAAAATGAAGCTATTACCTTAAATTTATAAATAAAAGTGTAGGCACACACTGTGGAAGTTGTAAGAGCTTGCTTATTGCTAGGTGTATATGCCTAGATTGAACTCAAAATAGTTTTCTTGGTCGAAATTGCTTAGAAAATTATCCATTTTAAAAGTAACAAAGTTGATATCCAATCCTATTTATTAGTATGTTGTGACTAAGACGTACTCGAATATGATGAGGAAAAAAAAGATGCTCTGTTGACATAAAAACAAAACTGACCCCTTCAAAACACTATGATTTGTATAAGGCATATTAAACCGATATGTATGATACACCAGAAGAGAGATTTTATCAGCTGTTCCTGTAAAATAAATGTGTGCACATGAATATTCTTTAGACTAAACCAATGAACATTACATGACATTGTTTACCTAGATAGAAATATATATTGGCCAATATGAAAAATGCTGAAAATTAGAAATTAATTTGATGAAAAATTCCGGTAGGCAAAGTTTTTTTTCCTTTAATAAAAATTCAAATATTTATCCCTCAAATTTCATAATCAAAGTTGTTTTGAAATTTAAAAAAAAATAAAAGTGTTGAAAGCTATCCTACTTTTAACTGTTAATGTAACAACAATGGTGGCCACTTTATATCATATTGATACAAACATAGCCAAGCTTTTCAGTCCAAATTCATCGGATTCAGATGTCTTTCAACAGGTTATTAACACATTTCTATCTTAAGGAGAAAAAAAAATTAATGCATAGTTCCAACAGACATGCCTACCGTTCCGGAAATTCCGGATTCGTTCCGGAATTCTACCAGAAAATGACCTGCGTTGCGGAAATCCGCATTTTTATCTCAAAATCCGGAATTTCGCTGATTTGTGATCAGTCATACTCTCAGAAATAATCTTAGTCTAGATGTCTAGCGGCGCATCTCTGCATAAATAACCGAGAATATTAAAGGACTTAGAGAAAAAAAATAACGGCGTTAACACTGCAACAAAATTTTCAAAATTATTAAATGCATGGCGCTCTTTGCTACATCTTTTTTCATAAGACCCAGCCTGCATCTTGCAGACTGAGGAGGGTTGGGGTGGTTTGGGGCAAACCTATCGATGCAGTACATTTATAGACGAACATCATTGCAAAGGCCTACCATGTTGCCGCGT
>BLXT01007159.1:510509-530266 GCA_019648995.1 Plakobranchus ocellatus | reverse complement strand
AAGAAATTGGTCTACATAGAAGCTCCAATCCGCAAAAGACAACAGCATTGTACTGTATTCGAAAAGAATGCATCGAGGCTATCCGCATCTTAGGGATGGAAAAGGGAAATGTTTCATGGAATTTTCTATTTGAGAAAAGTTAATAAATTTGAATTCCAATGGTAACATTGATATACGCTACCCAAAGTTAAACAAGTCTTTGCAACACGAGTAGAACGAAAATTTTAAGGGCAAATTTTCTTTTTATACTGTCGTTAGTCTAGGGCCGATTTACTCAACATTAAAGTGAACAGATTGGAATGTAAGCACGGAGGCTAAATGTTAAGCAGTTGGCATAGTGTTTGTGCCGATTTAAACAGGAACTGATATCCTCCACACTCTCCCCAGTCCTAAAGGTACACCTCTGTGATTAATTGGCACTTAGTCAAATTGTGTGGGTGGTTTTTTTGTTGTTGTTTTTGTTTAATCGGCGTCAGTTCCCGTCATATTCAGGTTTGTTCCGCATTTTTATATAATGTTCCGCATTTTTGCCCTTGATGTTCCTCAAAAAAATTTGAGGGTAGGCATGTCTGTTCCAAATAAAGTGACAATGGTTAGACCTCAATATATTCACCCTCTTCCTTTTGAAGTTTTTTTCCTTTTCTCTCCTCTTGCCTTTCTCAGCAATGATGTTGCTGTTTATTTTCAAAGCTTGATAATTCTCCCTATTTAAATCCAGAAAAATATAGATTTAGAATGTAGAAGAAATTAAATTTCAATGTAAAATAATAATTTTTTTACTGATAACTTTAAGAGGTAGATGGAAATATCAATTTGAGAATGTAGATGCATTAAAGATCTGTATCTTAGACTCTGGTCAAGTGTTGGACACAAAGAATACAAATAGTGTTTAAAGAAAGTTTTGTTGTCTCAATAAAATTGCTTGCTTGATTTGTGGCCTTAATTTTAGATAGTGTGTTGCAAAAAATGTGACCTGAAATTTTCAAAACCAATTTTCTCAAAACTGTTAGTCTACAATGGACATAAAATATGGTTAATCTTTTCATCTGATAAGAAGCAAAAGAATTAAAATTAAGAATGTAAATATCTCAGATTTAATTGTGGGACCAATGTGAAGCGTTTTTCTGTTTGGCCAAACATATTTTTTTTCAACCTCTAGTATTAAAAAGTTTGCTTGAAATCAATACATTTATTTTTCAGTGGGTTCCTGAAAATGATGCTGCAAATAGATCAAGTGGTACACCCATCAAAATTGATAATGCCAATCAGTTTGCACCACAAGGAACTAATCCAAAAGAGCTGAAGCAGAAACAGAAGAGTGTAAGCCATTCTAAAAAAAATTGTCAAACAGAGATATTGGAGATGATGTGACATAGCTTATGTATTTATTTCGTGCATCTTGAAAATTGAAGAAAAGAAAATAATGTATTGAATATATGTTCTTTGATGTCTCTGGATAAGATTTTTACTTAATTCATAAAAATAGAGAATGTATGAAGATATTAGATTTGCCTAAAGCATACCAGTGAAAGGTATTGCAATGCCTTAACTGAGTGTCAGGTATAAGGATAAAAAGATATATAAACGATAACAATTTTGCAGTGACAATACAGCCTGTTAATAAACATTATATTGAAGTTTATTTTCAAACTGTTTTTGCATTGCTGAGATATTGATATATTATGTATACCAGAACATCATATTTTTTTATTTTTTTGAAACTAAGAATTTTAAATACCTAATTATTTTTTTCTCTCTGGGGGGGCGGGCTTATCTTTTCCATAAGTTTGTCTTAACATTGTAGAATTTTTTTTAACTGTTACGTCTTAGCTTGGCTGTTTATTTATAATACTGTAAAGATTGGAAGACATCTTTGCTGGTGTGCTGTGTTCAGTGATAAATTGTGCAAAAGTTCCTGCTGATAGTCACAGTTCAGTTACAATAGGTATATTACTCCTTCAGATAAATCAGGCCGATTTGCAACTTTACTTTCGCAATGGCAGGGCTTAGTTCCCTGTTTATAAGAATAGTGGAAATGATTATTTCTAGTCCCAGGCGGTTACAAGTAAGATTAAAGTAAAAAGAGTAAGATAGAGAAAGTAAACACTGAACACAGGACTTAAAAGTGAGAGAATCTTTAAAACTATAAAAAACGGGAAGCAATTCCATAAAGTGAGTCAAGCTATGGATCTACATCACTGAGATCAAATCAAAATATTTGAGTAAAGAAGTAAAAGTTTCCAATGCTTTATGTGTAGAAAATCATCCATATAAAGAAGTGAGTGAATTTCATTCCTTTAGTTGGTTGTATTCGTTGAAAGTCATTGCTGCAGAGCCAAGTACATCTTCATTATATCAAAAGTAAAGTAAAAATGTATGTATAATGGATTTATAGTACTTGTATTGATAGAGAGCTCCATTGACTGGCCGCATATTGTTACGAAGCACAATTGGTTTTACTTCTTGTCGAAAAATGAAAAAAGAAAGATCAGTTTTTGTATATAGCCAGTCTTCAAAAAGATGATCTCAGGCTTTCAGGCCCTCTGTCAGGCCAGGGCAGTGGTGGTGGGGCTTTAACTTGGGACAAAAGGTTCCCTGCAGATCTCAAAGCAGATTTGCTATCCACTGTGCCAAGACATCCTGAAAAAACATAGAAGCAAAATCAAAAGTTCAGGGTAAACAAAAGTGAAAGTCTACATCTTCTAATGGGGAGTAACAAGAAATGTGATTATCACCTGAAATCGGTCTCAAAAACCTTATGTATGATTTTAGCTTTTCTTATTTTCTTGCAATGCTTGGCAACTGTGTTCACTATTTTGCTTTTCTTTTTCACAGATTAAGAAAGATTATTATGAAGAGAAAGTATCTGCAGGCCCACAGTCAAAGATTTTAGATGGAATTTCATGGGAGGAAGCTCAGAGAGCAAAGGTGACTATCATGGCCAGCAAATTCCCTTTAGAACTTTTTTTTATCATTTAAACTAAAATGAAACTTTATCAAGCTAGATTTATAAATTTAGTAATGGCTTTTCTAAAAAAAAAAAATTTAATGAAATGTAGGTGATTACTCTTGTATCAAAATATGAACTCAAGAGCAATTCATGTCATATGAATTTTGTTACCTGCAGTGTGAGAATAAAATTTATGCTGTTTTTTTACAATGCAGGATGGCCAACTGAGTGGTGCTGGTGACCAATTGATAGTGGTAGGTGCAGCTTCCAAAGGTATCATCCAAAGGGACCATCAGCACAATGCTGTTGTATTTCGCCAATATTATGCAGCCAATCCTTTCGAAAACATGTCAGAGGCTGAGATTGAGGCATACCAAGATGAGGTGCATAGGAAAGAGAGGGGGGAGCCAGGTAATCCTTTGCTTCATTTTGTAGTTATAAGCTGTGTTTAATTTATTCTGTTCTATTTTTCTCTTATTTTAAATTCTTGTCAATCATTTCTCAGTTTATATGCACCATAAACTTATGAGATATTTTTCATAACACCAGAGCAAATGACTTGCAAATTGCATCTAAAATATTTTCAATCATTACATTCTGTGAACTTTGGGGAAGATGTTTAAAAACTGGGTACAGATGTGTTAATTCTGTGCTGAGATGCAAGGATTGAACATTGTTAAAAGGCATTTAAATGAAGGATAAACAATTATAAACCCTTTGTTTTTTTCTTTCAGAAGTCTTGAGACTACTTTAAATGAGTAGCAAGTTGCAATTTTGATACTAAGTACCATTTATTTTATAGCCTGAAAATGGATTTTTTTTGCTTTATGTCTGTTTAAATGGTTGCTTCTTATTTGGTTTCAGAACCCCTTGAGATCCAGCCTGAGCCAGAACCTGAGCCAGAGCCTGTGGTTGTACAAAAAGAACCAGAACCAGAGCCAGAACCAGAACCAGAACCCATTAGGCAACAAATTGAAGGTTGGTACATATTATTGTCATTTTTTTCCTCTTCTGTGGAAGCTTTTTTCATTCTTACAAATCTTGCCACTCCTCCATCTTTCTTGATGTTGTAGAACATTTTTTGCTTTCAAAATTTCTGTGATGCATGTGTAGAATCCCTTTTTAGTGTTGATGCTTTCATGAAATTTGTGACAATCGAATGCAATGAGCACTAATTTTTTTTTCTCTGTGTATATACAGTATCTTGATCTCAGTGGCAAGCCTTCTTATTTGTTATTGCTTTGATCAAAGTGCCTTTTGAGATGCATGAAAGTGATTCGTGTAATTACTAAAAATAAAACCATATGTCATTTTCTTCAATTATTGGCTAGATTATGTTGGAAGTTCACAAAGTCCAGAAATTATCTGACCCTAAGTTAGAGTTGAGTAGCTTTTGAGTGAAATGGCAAAACATGCCCTCTGATGCTTCACAATCTATTTTTATAACAGTAATATTGTTTCACTTTTTCCCCGCCAGACATTCTCAAATCTGTGTTTGCATTGCCCTCATTAACCTTTTTCCATCATTTTCAATATCATTAACATGAAAGGGTATCATAGTTTTAAATATATTTGCAAATTAATTTTCAACCCCTATCATAACATAAAATTCCTCCATTGCTTTAATCTTATGTAAAGTGTCTAATAGTGGATAAATATGGCTGGATACTCATGAATAAGTCCATCAGTCCTTCTCTCTCTCTCTCTCTCTCTCTCTCTCTCTCTCTCTCTCTCTCTCTCTCTCTCTCTCTCTCTCTCTCTCCCCAACAATTTGACTGTCAATATTTGATTTAGCCTGCATCATTTTGTCTTGTGTGGATTGCTTGAGTTGTCTTTGTTCAGTAAAATAATCTCACAATTCAATTTCCATCCAAAAAAAAACAACAAAAAAATATCTTTCATTTTAAACTTTTTATGGTTTCACCATGGTAAACATGCATATAGATTGATTAAATATGCTCGAAATGCATTGTCACGAACACCAGAAGTAAAAGGTAGATAATACCTCTGATGTAGGACGTCGAGTTCTTTAGGTCTATATAGACCTAGCTGAAATAATGGAACTCTGGAGATTGTGTGAAAGCGTAAAAAACTGAGTTTATTTAACTCAACAGCAGGAAATTAAATCAAACAATATTCACATAGGCCGTCGGTAAAAAAAAACTAGATCTAGCTCTACGAATCTGCGTAATCGTTATACAATGATCTCGCTGCAATCTCTGCATACTCTACGTGTTCTCTATAAACTCTCTGCCTACTCTGTTTGATCTCTACCAATCTTCTCCCGGTATTTATCCTTTTTTTAAAAAAAAAAACTCTACAAATTTCTGGAAATCTGTCCCATAATGCAAGCGTAGAATGTTCGAAAATATAGATCTAGAATCCTAAATCATAATCCTAAAATAACAAAAAGCAGTCTTTGAAAAGACATTAGGGAAATCCTTAGGCTAAAAATAGAACATGAGTCAGGTTCGTTTACGTAATGAACTTCCCTAAACTGGGTCTTTCTAGAATTCTCGAGTTGACGTGCATTCAACAGCAAGCCCTAAGTCTCGTTTTTGTTACATGCATGTTACCAATGCATACCTAGATGTGAGTGTTTGGAAACCGATATTAACATGAGTGAAATAGTTTTTGTATATTTGATCATTTTCTGTGTGCTTTTATGTGAAAATGCATGATGTCTGCCTATATCAATGTAGTTGAAGCTGCTAAGAGGTCTGGTGGTGTTAATGGCGGAGTGTCTGATCCTCTTGCACCTGCTTCAGCCTCACCAGGTAGGCTCTTTCTTGCATACATCATAACTTTGTTTTAAGCTATTCTTTTTGCTGTTTACTCTTTTCTTAGCTAACCATCCAATTTTTTGGTCAGCTTTCAGCTCAAAGATTTTACACTTTTTGGAAAAAACAAAATGGCCTTATAAGTGTTTCCATCTATATGAAACTAGATTGTCACTACATCGATGAAAAATCAAGATCAGCAACATACCTCTAAAACTATTTTTAGAGTTAATATAGATCCTAACCACTGGTTCTGGTGTAAAATCCCAATTTGTTTGTCATACTCTACATAAGCTCATCTTTTGCTACTTACCTCCCAATGCCTCAGAAGCATAGGTGCCTGGCTAAATCCTCCATTGCGTTAATATAAATTCATCTTACTTACACAAGAGTTATTTATTTTACATTTGCTAATGAAGAGGAGACAATTTTTGAGGATGGCTTTTTGCGACTTCATTTTATTATGAGGGTATTTTTCTCCCAATATGTATTAAAATGCTTTTAGAATATGAGTTTGAATATAAACCAATGCAATGGTAATTAAATGTTGGCTTTATTTGTTTCTTAAGCAAATATTTTTTATAAAACTAGATTATTAAATAGGCGGCTTTCTCAAGAACATTTTTTTCTTTAAATTTTCTCAGCTTTTTGTCCTTTTTTTTTTAAATATACTATTACTTTAAATATAGGAGCACACACACCATTTTGGACCTCAAAGCCCAGCATTTCAGGCACCTGTAGCTTCTTTCCTTTCTGCACTCAAATGTTGGCACTGCAGATCAATTTATGCAGCTTTCATATTGGCCTTTACATTTTTAACAGGACCCTGCATAGTCCATGCTGGACACAAAAATAATAATTCAAATACACGTTAATCTATTGAATTCCTACAAAAAAGAGGCAATCAATTTTAACCTTGGTTTTTGTGCAATTTGGTAAACTGTAAGAATCTGAGATTGCTCTTGATTAAAAGCTAAACACATTTCTTAAACTTTATTCACTTCATAAAAGCCTTTTCTATATGTCAACATTAGTAAAACGTGAAAATGAATGGCTAAACACTAGATGCAGTTTTCAGGGTTACATTAGGATCATAAAGCATTGTCCCAACTCTTCTGTTTTTAGAAAAGATTAGAAAAGACAGTTTGTCAATAGAAATAAATACACTCTCATACAAGTATAAGATTGGAAATAAGGTATTTTCATTGCTTGTTTTAGTGCACAGTGTGGAATATTCTTATTGTAATAATTATTTAACATCTCTCTTTTTTTTTTGATTTAAAAAAAAAAAAAAAGGGTTTATCTGACTTTGCTATATCTTACCCCAAGAGTTGCTGACAAATTTAATTTCTTAGTTGTTTCTGTTATTCACATGAACAGAAATTATTATTGAATAATTAGGGAATTTGTTGAATGATGAATCAAGTTTGTTTGTGGGCTTATTTAAAAAATTAATCTAGCAAAGTCGGTAAGTTCCCTAGAGTAACTGTATAAGGCTGCATGTTGACCAACTCTGCTGTTGGCGCTTTTAGGGCCCCAAGGAGATGAGGCACTGATTCAGCTGGCTGACAGGGTTGTGCAGGCGGTCATTTGCGACTCCCTGGCCATCGTTTGCCGGGGTAAGGGGCAGCAGACACTAGCAGGGGGTGACCCAATGCTCTACCAGCACTATTTTTTTAGCCTTTTGTTAGGGAGCCAGATGCTGTTAGCCTATAGGAACCAACTTGATGAGGAGAGTTATTCCTCTGAAAATGATTCTGTTGGTGATGAAGATAGGAATGCTGATTTAAGTAGTTCACACCACATAATTCCAAAACACACTTCCGTAAACACAGGTGTAGGGATAAGCAAAATTGAATCAGATAAGGGCTTAGGTCTTCATGAGACAAAAACTAGGCCTAGGGAGAGGCATAAGATGGCAGGGGCACATGAAGCTATTGGAGCTGCCACAGAAGAAAAGGGACAGCATGAGGCTGGAGCATCAGAGGAGAGTAATGACTTTGTTACCATACAAATGAATCCCATCACAATCTATCATGGTCAATCAGAGGCTGGTGCAATGAAGTTGAAATTTTCCATTGTTTCTAGTGTGAGAAGGAAAGTTGCATGGAATCCCAGCTCAACTCCTAGCCCTGGAGAAAATTCATCTGTAGAGGAAGTATTTGCTGCTGTTAGTGAACCTGTCGTTCAGCATTTTGAAACTGATTGTCCACAGCTGGGAGAGACGGATGGGCCTGCTATGGTTGACAGTTATGATGAGACATTTATTGAAAAGGTACATTTGAGAATGCAGAAAAGCAAACTTTATGAAAGCAGGGACTATAAGAAGCAGGCTTTAAATACCAGTGTAAAAAAACAAGCAAATTCTGTATCTGCAACGCAGAAGAAAACTAGGATTCCTCAAGTAGACCCACCTGACACATGTATTATTGAATTAATTCGTCCGACAATAAAAAGTCATCTCCCGCACTATCAAAAAGATCCTCAAGGTGAAGAATACCCTGTAAGTCCAAAAATCCAAAGCATTGGTGAGAATATATTACATCAACCAAAAATCTCACCATCAGAGGAAATTTCGCATCGCGAAGTAGATCCTCCTGCTGAGTCTACAATAGAACTAGCAAGACCAATATTTCAACACTTATTTTCGCCCCATGACAAACCCCTAGATTCTGCTCATTCAGAATTAGTTAATGAACCTGAAAGAGCTAGCCATGAAAAATTAAATATTGGTTCAAATTTATGTGCACCACAAACAAAGAAAAAAAGAGAGAAAAACTCTTTTACTCATGGTGCACAGCAAGAGGGTTTTAATAGTTCAGTGGCAAAATCACAGTTGTTAGAAAATGAAACACAGATTTCAAGAGAAAATAAACCGCAGCCAAAGCTACCCAAGTTAAGCATAATTACCCCACTTGCCTCATCCAGGCTTGCTAAGGACAATGCAAGAGATAAACAAAAAGGATCATCAAGATTTCAAAAACAAAAGATTGGTGTGCCAGCTAATCTAGAATTCTCTAAACCAAGTGGCATAGATGTGATTGAAGATATTGCATTTGCTGATGATATTTCAAGTGATGAAGAAGATATGCATAAATACCCAGATCTTTCCAAGATCCCAACTTACAAGGAGAAACAAGCTTCGCCTAGGAAAACTCCAATGGAGAGACGACAAATGCCTCCACCCCCACCACCCCCAAACCGTCAGCCTAGATTTTTAAAGTCTAGGAAAAGGCGCAAACAGCGCTTACACCGATGCAGCATTCCCCTGTCACCTGTCAAGGAGGAATTCGGTGACTCATTAGAAGAAGTGGAAGAGATGGCAGCTATATATGAAGATGCAAATGATAGCTTTGAGCAGTTGTTGGCTTCTGCAGAGGAAAGTCTGTTAGTTTCTCCTCAGGACACCACTGCGAGCAGGGACAACAAGCTAGATTTGGATGCTTTCATAGGAGCTGCTCCTTTAGCTACAGAAGATGACATTGATGATCTTAATCTATTGCTGCAGTCAGAGGCCAGTCATACCACAAAAATTTCTTCTCATGTTGCCGAGGAGGGTATGCACTTGAACTATGATTTGAATCCATCAAGTGACGTATACCATTGTCAAGGAGAGCACTCACACATAAGAGTGCACCAAGGGAAAACTGACCAATCAGACTCTTCACAAAAAAACAGTGGAGAGGAGAGTGATGAGAACAGCAGCTTGCCGACTGATGGCAGAGAAAGCTCAGAAAGTGATGTAGACATCGATAAGAGTGATGAACAAGACTTTACATTAGATAAATGTAGAGAGTTACCTTATCAGCATGCATCCTGGAAGAAAAAAGTAAAAAACATGCAAGAAGAAAATTATCACTTTCACCTTGATTCTATAAGCTTAAAATCAATTGATACCATTCCAATCTCGTCAACTCATGTTGGCATTGATAATAAAAAAGAAACCAATGTTGACGCTGTCTATGAAGAGCCAAATCTTAGTAAAGAGATCTCATTAGAGAATACACAGGATAAATTCACCCACCAAAGTATGACATGTGTTGGAAAAGATACAATCATGGAAGAAAATGAATTTAATCAGCAAGGGAAAAGTGCAATATTACAACTGCCAACTTCAAATATATATGCTTCTTTTCAGTCCCATAGAGTCGATAGAAGTTGCGTCACACCAGAATTTGTTGATGATAGGGTGACCAACACTTCAAAAGAGAGCAAAAACTTAAGATCATTTGATGAAGGACCTCTTCAAACAAGTTCTCCCAAACTAGACAGGGCAAACCTTAAAGATGATGGCATGAAAAGACAAGCTCACAAGTCGAATAAACCAAAACCTGATGTGCTTGGTATTGTGTTCTTAAAGCAGTACAATGTCAAGCTTTTGGATGAGCATGAGGCTGAACCTGCTTGTGATGATGATGATGATGATAGTATTATTGAGGGTGTAAAAACCAAAGTAACTAGTGTCAAGAGCTTTCTTGGTCCAAAAACAGATGAACAAGAGAAGAAGGCAACAGCATTCAAGCATTTCAAGTCTTATCCAGAAGTGCCAACAACAAGGAACTCTTTGCCTCATAAAAATTTTTCTAGTGCTCAAGAGACTGTAATTGATGATGTATATAGTGAATCATTGTCACTCCCGCCAGGCTTTAATTTTGATTCTAGTTGCCAAAATGTGGGTGTAGACAAGCCTTCAATTGAAAAAGAGATAATGAAGAATCAGGCCTCTCCAAAAATGCTGTCACTCTCTAACGACTTAAAACAATGTTCAGAAGATACAGATAGATATGGTGCCCTAGCTGAGAAGGCCTTGAACACTGTTATGCCAAAAAAGAAAGAGACAGCAATTGATGGCACATGTCTAATAGAACCCAATATTGATTCAGATATAGCAGTTCCTGATGCCAAAAACATACTGAAAATTGATGCTTGTTCAAATCCTCAAAATTCATCAGGCCAGCAGGGCAAGGAAAACCCCAAGTTTATACATCTTGATGAGTATCACCTCAGAAAACACAATGAGATGATGGAATTGTCCAGCTCAAGAAGTGTATTCAAGACTGCACCCACTCCTCCAGTATTGACAGTGTTCCCTTTGACTGCTGATTCTTTGCCTCCTTTGCCAGATACTACAGATGTGCCCAGTATTTCAGATACAGAGGGTCGCCAGCAACTTGAATTGCAGATGAGGCAAGAGGGGATTGAAGATCGTAGTTGGAACAACAGAGCAGATAACATCAGTAACAATGGGTCAGTGCCTTCTAGAGTAAGGTCCACTAATGTAGAGGACTGTAGCAACCCAAACAAGAAATGGGTCCCTAAAAGAAACAGAGAGCGAAGGCGCCCTCGCACAAGGCCACATGATACAGAATCAGGCGAGGAACATGTTTGTCAGGGGAGAAGACAACACCTTAATAAGTTGCCAGAGGACACAAGCCAACTGAATAAGAGCAAAGATCACCAGGACTCAAGATGTGATAATAATGTACCGAAAACGGAAGAAATGAATAGAGTGCTTGATGAGCTGAAGCACGCACAGAATTTCCAAGATAAAAATTTGAAGGAAAAAAATGCTTCAAGTTTGAAGGAGGAAAGACATTCTTCTGTCCATTCATGTGTAGAAGATACAAGGCAATCTAAACATGCTCAAATTGGTGATGCAAGGTGTACTGATTGGGAAAAGAATTCAGGCAAAACAGATCCAGTGCGTAATAGTAGAAGGAAATATGAAGACTCCTTTGGTGAGCCTGAGTTCCTTGATAAAAAAAAGGATGATACAGTTAGGAGAAAAGAAAAAAATAGTTCAAGAAATGGCCAACGTGAGAGGGAAACTTTAAGAGGCAACAATGATGATTGCTTGAGATCTAGAGAAAATGAAAGTAGAAAAGAGCTCAGTATTCAAAGGGAATATGAAAAAGAACAAGATCAAGACCATACAATGAAGTATAGAGATGAAAGTAGAGATGTTGGAGGAAAACGAAAAGACAGTGATAGGAGAAACAGGTGGAAAACAGATAATTTTGAAGCCAGAAAAAGCAGCAAACACAGAAGCACAACTGATGAAGAAATTTGGGACTGTAGTGATGAAAGTTTCTATAGGGACAAAAGCCATAGAAAACATAAACAAAGGGTAGAAAATATTGATGGCAAAGATAATGAAGATAGCTACAGAAGAGGATTCAAAGGTAGAGCAGAACGAAAACAGAAAGATGGAAGGGACAGAACTTGGAAAGATGACAGAGATAAAAAAGATATGCAGATTAAAAAAGATGAAGATGAGGATGCTAGTGAAAGAAGTAAAAAGCTAGACAAACATCTTGGCAATCAGCACCAGGGATCAAAGAATATGGATATGAAACATAGTAGAGATTTAATGCATTCTGTGCCAACCATACAAGTGTTGCAAAGAGGTGAACCTGAAGAGGATTATTCAAGTGAGGTTGAACAGGCAATGAAAACTGAAGTAGTGGCTGTTGACAGATTTCTAAATAGCGTGCATGAAGTTGATCGTTCAGGCTCTCCTCGCCTTAGCAAGCGCCGTGGGGGTGCCATTGCCCCAAGCAATGGCAATGACAATGACAAAAAGAAAACTATGCGGATGGTAAATAGAGCAAAATCAGATCCAAAAGCTAGAAATAAAAGCAGCTTGGATGTGCCAAGTCATGCGTCAGCAGATGGTCAGATCTCTAGCCCACACATGGCTGCTTTAAACAGGTCCAATACATCTATAGCCTCATCCACACATTCCAGAAGATCCCGCAGCGGAAGCCCAAGGGTTTTTGAGAATTCTCCAAAGGACCTTCCACCAAAGCCCCAGATTGATCCACACACAGGAGAACCTTTTTTATTTGTTCATCCATTGATGGAGCAGTCGGTAGAGAATTTGCACTCATTGGGACACAGACCAGGCAGTGCACAACACAGCTATGAGAACATCAGTAGTGAAGAAATCAATCATCAAGAACCACGATTGGAAAAAAAAGAGTTAAAGATCAAGCAAGATGATGAGGCTTTGCTAGATTTTGATTCACATCCAGGTGATGTCAAAGTAAGATCAATGGAAGGAAAAATGCTAAGGACATGGAAACCTAAAAGATGTAAAGAATCTTTTGAAAGCCATATGAAAGTAAGGCAAGTTCATGAAAATTCATTTGTCAAGGAACCTAAAATGTCAATTGAAGGTCCAGGTCCAGTAAGTGTTTCAAGAAAACAAAAAAATTTGGGACCGAGAAAGCAAAAAAATCTTGTTCAGGATGATGATAATAACAGCTTGAAAGAAAGCAACATGTCCAGGAGACAATTTTCAAGGGGTAAAGATCAAAGTCCTCAAAACAAACGAAGATCTGATCGAACAGATGACACACCTTCTGGATTGTGGAAATCAAGTGTAGCTGAGGGAATGCCCGTTAATAGGATATCTTCAAAGACAGGTAAATTGAGACAAGAAGGTGAGACAGCTGGCCGTGAATTAGTTTCTAGATGTAAAATTCCGAATGAAGAATTAGATAGTGAAGCAATAAAAAAGTGGCAGCCTAGTCCACGTAGACATAGCAGACATGGGGTGTGGAGATCAGTAGAATCTCAACATCAATCAGAAATCTTGGCAAGAGAAAAGATGGAGCAACCAGCCCAAAATAAAAACAATAGGAATAGTGATGCCAAGTGTAGGGGTCTAGATGATAGCAATGATCAACTTTTGTCCCAAGATGTTATTGACCTGACAGTTGGGCATGAGGCCCCAGAGCCACTTGAGCAGGAGCCACCACTCCTTTTAGAAAAGAATAAAAAAGGAATCTTAAGTCGGCTCAGTTGTATGGGTGGTAAAAGCAATGAATCTGTAAAACGAGCAGATAAGACAAAAACTAAAAGTCCCATTTTTAGACCTGTAAACTATTATGAAGAAGGTGATAGAAACAAAATAAAGAAGGTTCCTAAAGAAAAAGACAAAGAGGAAAAGAGTTTTTGGTATTTCCAGAAAGAAGACGAGTCAGGAGAACATATTAATGTTATCAAGGAACCATTTCATAAAAAGATTTTTGAAAAAGATGATATTTTGGAAATATATGATGTTCACCATCCTGAGGTAATAATAGATGAGAGGTTTGAAGAATTTGATGGCCATCAATCTTTGTCCACTTTTGTGAACCCTATATCTGCTATTGATTCTTTGTTAGAAGAGAAGAACAAAAAATCAGACCAAGATAGTTTGTCAGAAGGTTTTGGAAGAAAGAAAGCTGGTCACATGACACCTGTAATAGAAGAGTCAAGTGTCTCCAGTTTCAAATCTTCTAGAAAAGAAGAAAGTGAACAAGGTATGTTGACAGACCCTCATGAAGGAGGAGTCTCAGGGTCCAAGGTCTCAGAACTCGATGCAAAATTTCTAAAACAGGAAAAAAGTGACCCTGAATATGTAGCCCCAGAAAAAGCACATGCGCATACTGCAGACCCTTGTAACAATAGTGACAATGAGGAATTACTTTCGAGACGGTGGGAACCACAGAGAAATAAAGGTCAAGAAACCATCTGGAAACCTAAAAGCTCCAAAAATCCTTTTGGACCAGAAGTGTACCCTATACAATGTGAACCTGATTTGCCAGGACTGAATGTTCAGGCCTTGTCCAGTGCAACAGAAAAAGCAGATCAAAATGAACAGCTTGACTCTTGCGATGAAATACAAAAGCAACTTGTTGAAACTAAAGGTTTGTTGTCCATAAAAGATTATGATAAGACTGGCAAGGACTCAGAAACAGGATTATCTCAAGGCAACTTCCCTCTTTGTGATCTCAAGGACAAAAAAATTCTTGAAGCTTCTTATGCATCTACTCATACAAAAAGTTTGAATTCCAGCATTGAAGTAGATTTAGCCAATTTGAATAGCTCAGCTCCTCCAGACATTGATTCAAGAGATAAAGTGATACCCAAAAATATTTTTGGGCCAGCTTATTGCATAGATGACAAGATTCACCAATTCACTGATTTATCGTATGAACAGTCAGCTTCCTTTGATAGCTCTGATGTTCCTTTCCACCCTAAGGGTAGAGCTTCTTCCTTTAGTGATGACTACAGTCATCCTGATAAAAGGCATTATGATCCAATTTCTTTGCAAGGAGCAGCCATGGGCACAAAAAGAAGAGTATCTGTTACATCAGTGGAATCAGCTAGCTTCAGAAATGGTAGGTCTCGCTCCAGCTCAGTCACTTCTAACCCCCTAAATTATGAGCCGTGGCGAGCAAAGGCCAAGCGGCGTTCTCGTTCCATGTCAATTAGTGAGGTGATGTTTGCTCGTGGTGTTTCACGTCCTTCCCTCCACCCTCCACGATCACGGTCTCGCTCTATTGGTGAGATCCCTCATGCATATACCAGTACAGTTGCTAACAGTGTGGCTCGAAGGCGATCCCGAACCCAATCCCCTCAAGACATTATTCCACGCGTGTATCAGCCCCGTCAGCGCAGCCGCTCACGGGCCTCACTTGGGGACACCTCCCTGGGGTGTGTTGCTGCTCCTGACCATCAGCATCCACTCTACAACAGTCAGGATAGCGGGCCACACCCTACTAATGACACAAATGCTCGTCCGACTGGTAACATCTTTCTTGTTCCTTTTCAAAGCAAGCCCTACCCTAAGTCAGATAATCCTCGCATGCTTGCATTGTCATGAGTAAAACCAAACCTGACGCTTACTTCTGCAGTTAACATCCAAGTAATCCTAGAAAAGCTAAATTCTTCATAGTTATCTTTTCTCAAGATTCAAGATATAATATTTTGTATATAACTATTCTTAGATGCTACTCTTAAGATCTTAACCCATACTGTGTGATTCACTATACCTGGAGCTGGTCTGATGCATCCATTTTATATTGTTACAGTGTCCTGTTTTTGTGGGAATCAATTACCGACATTGACAAATTTTCTATACTGCTAAAATAAAGTTTACTTCAATCAAGCAACTATGATATATTCGCGGATCAGAATTATCAGTTACATAAGTGCTATCTGCCTTAAAATATGTTTGCATCAATACTAATGTAAAGTTTCAAATAAAAGTACTCCAGATTTAAAAAAAAAAAAAAAAAAGTTTATCAAACTACAGCCTCTAAATGATGATGAATGCATGATGATGATCAAAACTAGGGCTAAATTTTATAGTCTGTCACAAAACTGCTATTGGTATCAATACCGATTTAAAGGGGAAAAAAAAAGTTTATCAAATTGCAGCATATAAAAATCCAAGTATTATTTCTATGTTGTTGAGAATTTTTTATGAAGATGTGAAAACATCACTTTTATATAGTGTAAAAACATCAGATTTAAAGAAAACATATTAGTAGTGCATTAATATAAATCTAGAATTTGCAACAGGGATTCTTTTTTGCATGTTCTTCATAAGGCTGGTAAGCCTAATAAGATAAAGAAGTATGTATGTAGTGTAATCTTTTATTATAGTAGCAAGAGTGACATCAAACATGAGCGAAAAAAAAAAAACCACTGCATATAATATATATGTGTATGAATGTGAGTGGTGATGGTGTTTTGACTTTATACCTAGCCCTTTCGCTTTATATTGTGAAGGGAATTGTGATTGGAAATATAATCTTTGCATTAACATTTTCCTTCCTCAATTGTATTTCATGATTACAGGCATTTGAAGTTTTCAATTATGAGGCTTAAGCAAAAAAACCAGAACAATAGAAAGAAGTGTCTGAGTTGAAGTTAGCTCTGTTGCGTTTCTGCAGATGAGAAGGGTGCATTGAAGACCGTTTTTGGTAGTGCCCATTGTTTAGTCATAAATCTACTTGAAGCAAATAAATTTTTAAAATGTATGCTGTACCAGACTTTGGTATACTTGAAGAAACGTGTGGGAAAATAGTTCATTATAGCTGTAAGAGTTAGACCCATGTCAAATATATCTCAAAACAATGTAGATGAAAAAGGATAAATTAATAGAGGGGCAGAATTGTAGTTGAGAAAGGCAAGAGAAAAGGGTTGGAAAGAGAGTGTGTCTGTGGTGTGGTACAGAGAAGTATCAATTTACAAGATTTTTTTTTCCTTAAGCATGTGGAGCTAGCAAATATGCTTACTTTCACAAAGTGTTAGTGGGACCTTGTTTCTCATTTATATTAATGTTTGCTTACTGAGCTAGGTTTTCTTTTTTTTTTTTTTAAATGTAAATGGCAGTATATTTACCACCAAAACCTTAGGAAGAAACAATGAGCTTCACAGTTCACTTTATCATATATACAAAGAAATTACTATGCAGAGTGCTCCTAGAGTGTGGCAGCATCTGGCAACCCTTTATTTCTAATTTTTTTTTTTTTAAGCATCTTGCACATGCGCAATGGGAATCGATACATTTTCACAGTTCACACTGTTCTTTCTCTATGGTTTGGATGCTTTGTTGTGTGGGGCTGCTTAGCCTATACCTAGAATGATGTATATAACATTATATTTCCAAACAATGATTTAGCTATCAGTACCAGGAAGATGGATTTCTCTTAAATATTTTGTACAATATTTGTATGTATTTTTTTTCGCACATTCAAATGTGTGGCTAATCATTTGATGATTGAGAAAAAAATTATTTGTTTTTAATTTTACAAAACTAAGAAATGATAGCGATTTAATTAATTCTATAATGGTTGAATTTTGTGTTCATTTTTTTTATAAAAGGCACAGCCATTTTTTTGCCTATTTAGGGCATAATCATTGCTTTTCTGCTTTTTAGAAAATAAAATCAGTAAAAAAAAGTTTTTAATATACTTGTTATGTCATAACACCTCTGACTTTAACAAAGCCAAAAAGAAGAGCGAGTTGTGATAATAAGTATCTTTAGCTTCGCAAATGCTCTGTTTTGCTAACATCAGAATTTAATTTTCTTTTTCCTGCCAATATGTGAAGTGTTGTAGAAGTGCACTGCAATTGTATATTGTAATATTACATCTTGTGCTTCACTTATTTTAGCACCAATGCTTTCAATAATGCATTGATGAACTGTTCAGCTGTTCAAATTTGTTCAAATTTGAATGTTCTAATGCTTCTTTTGTCTTGTTCCAACTGGTCTAGAGAAAGCTAGAAAACTTATCATTGACCTTATAGGTGATAATCATGAAAATGATCTTGTGTCTTTCAACTTGATGTTTCTGAATCGTACATCTTCATTTCTTTACTTTTCGCATAATTTTGATCACAAAAATAAAAGTTAGGTCCTTGTTAAAAAGTTATTCCTAATTTTAATACTCTTTCTTTGTAACCATATATATGCTGTGTGATGGTATTGGTAATTTGGGTGATGGGGTAGATTATAGAAGAAAATGCTTTTGGTGCAAATTTATGTTATTGCTATTGAGCAAAATTGAAAGGACCCCATTATTTTCTCATTCCCTTTTTCTTATAAATTATAATCAGAAGCAAAATAGCACAGTATGCTTGATAGTGCCTCTAATATTTGAAAATTTTATAGTACCTATTCTTTCAATTTTAATCGATCAAAATATTTCTTTTCTCAAATTTTATTGTCATAGATGGATCCATATTAAGTGACGATGAAATGGATGATTTTTCAGGTTCCTGGTTTTAATTATTGTGCATAAGGTTAAATAACTGTTTATTTTGAGGATGCGTTGATTTTCTTTTCCTGTTCCTTATTTTATTATCTACTTTTACTGTCAAATTGCTACATTATTATAACAGTTAAATAACTCAGGCTTTTAGATATTATGGATGATACAAATAAAACGACCTTTCTTTTTAAAGCAAGTTCAAACTTGATAGCAATATGAATAAATTTTTAAAAAAATTATTAATGCAGTAATATTTTAATTGTGAAACAAATATTTCTAAGTAACATTTTGAAAAAGGTTTATACAATGTATGGAGAGTTATTGAAGAGGGCAGGGTATGGGTGTAATTATTGCATCTGGAAATGAACATAAAAAAAAAGAATTGAATTGTAAGCCTGCAAGTTGTATGATTTTATCTACACAATTTATTAAGTTGTATTTACTCTCTTTTTTCCTCTTCACATGCATTCTTTAGCTTACATATTATTTTGAAATCTGTTTGCATTTGTTTATTTATATATTTTTGTTCTCACTATTGAGCATTGTGTTGCATGTTATACTTTTCCTGTTGCATGTATGGTCAGAGAATGAAGGTTATTTGGCAGCTGCACCCATTAAAAGGTCTGAGTCAGAGAGACAACCTGTTAGATGTAAGTCTTCCAAATTAAAGCTACAACCAGTTCTTTATAATGCTAAGCGCATTAATGATTGCTGTAATAGAGAACACGGCACGTCATCATGTAAATTCACCCAAATATACATCACATGCACTTATCTTATAATTTTCTTTACATTGTAAAAATGTGTGCCTCTTTCCTTTACCCCCTTCCACCATACCTTCCTGTGTCTCTCCCACCTTGACATTTCTCCCCCCCAACAAAAACACTTTTAAAAATATCCTCCAAACCAAAGTTAATGGGTGAAGAGAATTTGAGGAAGATGCAGCAACAATTTTTTTTTACAAATTATGAGAAAAAAAATGTTTTGTGGTCTTGATGGTATTTGTTTGCTGTCATGTTTAGTAAGTTAATTCAGTTTTATCATGTATGAGATATTTTGATGGAAAGAACCACAACGTATCTTCTCTGCCTAATTGAATTCTTGTTTAAATTTTCAATGTTTAATGTCCAAAAAAATCAATAAAAATCCACATTTACTTATGTGATGACCTAAAGGTACTAAAAATAGTGTTCCTCTATCAGAAAGGGTCCTGTGTAAATACAAAGTTGAGTTAATATTTAAAGACAAATTATATTGAGAGAGATATTGTAAATCACTAGAGATACATGAATTAATTCTTGCAGCAGAATCAACTAATTTACCTCTATTTGTGTTTTTACCATTGAGTGTTTCAAAGTTAACCTGGTCTAAAGACCAATATATTTTTCTAATTTTCTTTTTTTTAATGAGCCGAACTGTAGAAAATAAAACCCTTATAAAATATATACATGTATATATATATTTTTTTTTTGG
>BLXT01007159.1:497304-507583 GCA_019648995.1 Plakobranchus ocellatus | reverse complement strand
TTTTTTTTTTTTTTTTTTTTTTTACATTACCTTTGTTCGAATTGATATCTTTTTTTATTTTTCATGAAAAAACCACTACATCATTCACAACCTCTTCATTATAATTTTCCTTTACTTTATGCTAATATGTTTTGTGGAGCTACACAATTTTTCACTCTACAAAGAGTATGAAAGTGCTGTTTATATGGATGGGAGTACCTTTCCTAATTCAAATTAAAACTCGCTTCCAAGCTGAGGAAAACCAACTATAAATTACATAAATATCAATTATTCAATGAATAATCCCCTCTTCTATTTCTTTAGTGCCAATAGAAAACAAACAAAAAAATTTTAACAATACTTTCCCAAGTATATATGCTCTTTGTGAGCAAATTTTATAGGATCAAAATATTTTAAGTCCTTTTACAGTTCAAAATAATTTGGAATGTGCAACAAGCGAGATGTGTTTTGGAAGTTAGGTATGAAAATTTGTGTTACAAATGGCCTTTGCAAATGTTATAAACAACAGTAACCATTTAAGGTGATTTTCTCTTGACATGTGGTTTTTTTTAAAAGAAAAGATGTGGTTTTTGAAATTATTCATTATCTTAGAAATACATGCGCTGAGTTTTTTCATTCATCTCTGCTTGTATTTTGTTTTTTTAATTGTCCTTTTTTTGGTGCTGCGCTCTTCATATACAAATCTCCTCTTGGCACATCTTTCCTGATTTTTTTTTTTTTTTAGATGCATTATCTTTGTTTTTTCACGAGCCACCTCTCTTCTAGATTGTAGTCAGCTTTTCTTTTATGTCTCCTATACTCAATGTTTTTGATTTCTTGTAATTTTTATTCATGCAGATTCTTTTTGAATCATTGAGAGACTTTGTTTTGGCTTTGCTCAATCAGGAATCAAAATATTTTAGATACTTGGAAGGTTAATGCAAAGAAACTGTAGCCTTTCCTTTAAAATAAAAAAAAAAAGGTTTTCTTAGCGTTTTTTCCTGAAGAGTGTGATCTGAAACAAATGTCCTTGTACTGTGTTGGTATTTCATGATTTTTAAATGTATAAAGGGAACAGACATAATTTTATAGATATTGGAGCTGAAATCTATTACAATATTTCTGCACGTAATTTAAAATCTTCCTGAGCCTGAAATGTTGAATCTGTTAAAAATTGTACAATTTTTTAAATCCAGATAGGATTATAGCAAATTGATAATAATGTAATTAGTATAAGTTGGCAAAGCTACGGAGTTGGAAACTTATAAGGTCAAGATTTTTTTGCACATTGTAAAAAACTTCTTGGTTTTCATTTAGAATTTTGTTTCTGATTGCTCGCAAATTAAAAAAGATTCTAGGGCAAAAGTTTTATACATTCTTTAAATAAAATGTTTGTCATTAATTTTAAGCATTTTACATATTTGTCATCAACAACTTCACCACAAAACATTTGAGAAAGAATATACAGTCGATTTTTTGTCCTAGTGATAGATAATTTATGGTTTATTTTCAAATTCTGAAGTTTTTAATATTTGTCATTGAAACAAATGATATTTTTTTAAAGGGCAAAGTTATTTTATAGTGTATTGGTATTTGAATTTTAAAAGAAAAAAAAATCTTTATTTGAATAAACATCTGGTGTAAACTTGGAATATTAAAGTATAAATATAACACTTCAAATTGCCTTGTTGCACTATATTATTTTTAGTGTTTTTCCTGCCAACTTGAATAGTAACACTAGCCACTTGAAAGTTTTGCCTGGTCAAGGCTATTTAAGTATTAATATTAGATATAAAAAACCCAAATTAGATAGAAAGTAAAAAGCGATTCTATTTTAGAACTTTAATTGCACAGGTTGATTTGTAAATATTGATAGTGTGTTCTTTCTAAAGTTTTTCTGTATTGTATGATCAGATTTCAAAGTTTTTTGACTAGGTCTACAATTACTTATCAGGCTGTCTGGTTCTATTTTCGATCATATTGCAAAGCAGCCAATTTAACAATAAAAATATACCCCAACTATGTGTTCCTAAACCTGGCTTATAGTATCTCAGATGAACTAAAATAGGCTTTGATTTTTTACAAAGCTATTTTCGAAATGATTAGCTTAATCGCTGACATACTGAGCTGGTGTTCAGGCAGAGAAATGCATTGATGTCCTTGCCCTCCACTGCCCAGAAAGTGGGTGATAACCAGAAGTGACACTGCACAGCAGCAAAAGGCAACAACGCATCCTCTTACGCCCATCCCCCATCACTTTGGACATTTGAGGGAAGAAAATAGAACCAGAATGACTAGAACATTTTCATACATTATTCTGCATTCTTTCCCCCTGAGTTCATCTGAAAAGTCTTACATACTTATGGAATTTCTTTTACAATGAAATAATTACATTTTTTACTCAGGTATTGTTATTAGAGATAAGCAGCTGCCCAACATTTCAATAAAAATTTATATCCATAAGTTGTGTGTAGAAGTTATTAATATTTATGCTTAATTAATCGATAGAATTTATGGGAGTAACTTTCTTATTACTTGAACTTGCACACATACTTGCCTTAGATAGACATTTTGATTTTTTTTCCCTGGTTTATGGTGTAGATTTTGTTTCTTAACCTGCATTCAGATTTGATTTAACCATGTTTCTCATTTTTACATAATATTAATGTTAAACTTAATATTATAAAGAAAAGGAAATAGAAGTGAATGGTATTTTCTGCGTTACATCTNCCCCCCCCCCCACACACACACACACACACACTTAATTTCAGTTACATGTATATGAACTCACACGCTATCATTAATGGGAAGGTGTGTATGTGTGTTCCAATAATCTTTTATGTATGTTGTGTTTTTTCCTTTAATTGGCTGTGACCAATGATATCTGATCTTGTTTTTGTAACTCCCAACATCATTTTCCCATTATAAAAAGAGCGGCTTCTTAACCTATGTTAACCATTCAAAGAACTTTTGAATATCAGTTAAGTTACATTCAGTCTGACTTTAAGTTAAGTTTAAGTTGTTCTAAAATCTCTTCCATCAGACTTTGATGTCAATTGCTTTTAGCTGATGTAAGCATGCAACATGACTGTTGTCACTGTCCTTATAACCTCTGGCACATTTTCAGTTTACGCATTTATGTATATTACACATATTTATATCTAAGAGCACATTTTATCTCTATCTTAACTTTAGAAACATGTTTGTCTTTGCTTTGTTGTGTATATATTTACATGCATATATATATTGTTATGAACATTGAACTCTCATTTCACTTGTATGCTATCGATTTTAATGATGTCAGTCAGATTAAAGAAAAAAAATTATCAAATACAGGGGAGCATTGAATACAGCTTAAAATAAACGTGTTCCTTTGTGTATTGCTTTTGTGTTTTCAGATGAATGGAGAGAGTAATGTGCGCTTGGTATTTGAAGCATAAGTAGTTTACACTAAATATTTGTCGCTGCTGTGTGGGGATTGATTTTCTTTCTTTGTTTTTTTTTTTTGTTTTTTTTTGCAATTGCTCATGTGCTGTTTTTCAATATTAAGTAACCCATATAGCATTCTCTTTTAATTTGAGCAAATTTAACTTTTTTTTTGGAAGTTGTACATACCTTTTATTGTCTAGATGAATATTTTTAGCTGGAGCAGTGTCTGTCATACTATTATTGGACTACCATTTTGTGAGCTTCTTGCGTTCTGTATACATCTTCACTTTTAATCTCTGTCATTAATAGACATATTTGAAATTCACTTTCTGAAAAAACTTGAGTTCATAAAAGTATTATCCAATGCACAATTTTTGGTAGGCCTACTCTCAAATTTATTAGCAAAGTTTCTTCTTATACTTGATAAAAGGGCATATGAAGTCTTTAGAGTAAACAGTTCTCTTTTACTATGAAAAGATGTAATTAAATGAAAAGACAAAATGAAATAAAAAGTTACATGCCCATATTGCTTATTATTACACTGTCCTAGATTTTCTCAGGAGTTCCTCTGCAAATAGTAATTCCTTGTCTGAAAAAGCTATTTTTTAAAAGCCTTTTTGACTGCCTATTTCATGGATTACTTTTTCTCTCTTAGGTCTTTTCTTCTAAAAATCTTACCAGGTTGTGTCATTTTTTTTTAAACTTAGGTTGTTCCCAAAAAAAAAAAAATCAATGTAAATCATTGCAATATTCATTATTATGTACATGGAGTTTATAAACTGATAATAAACTTGTATCATTTGTATAACCCATAAACATCTAATTGGAAACCACAAGGTTAATCAAGATTATCTATGAACTTCATAGGGTCTTTGTAAAGTAAAGCTCGGTTGTGAGATTATTTCCTTTTTAGCTGTACTTTTTTTATTGATGGCAATATGACATCATTTTTATTGTGATTTTTAGCACAATTTTTAAGTTTCAGTTTCTATCGCTCAAATTTCTTAGCTGCTTTCATAGCTGTGCATTGTAAAATTTTCTCTCCCTTTTTATATGGTTGTAAAATAAGCGAATATTTCTCCCTGTCTAGCAAATGCCCAGTTAACCCAGAGAGTTGATAGAGGAATTTTACTTTGTTTTCAAATTAAGGATGAGTGCACCTAACACACCATCCCAGCTTCTAGCCCTCTTCATTGATAAATCATCTGAGCTTTTAGTCCATCTGTAATGCTGTGTCCTAATAAAAATTTCTAAATTGAACAATTTTCTTTGTGTTTTGTGTCAATGAAGAATGGGAAAAAAAGAGTTGAGAAATTGTTTGTCACATGTTTTATGAATCTCATGTGCATGTTTAATTGACTTGTAACTGCTCTGTCACATAAATAAATACAGTGAACTTTGGATATAACAACAAACTCAGACCTGTCATCATGTTCTCATTGAATCGCAGGGCATGTAAAAGAAAGCATATACAACAGTTCAAAGGGATAAAGCCATTAGTCTGAAAGACAATGACAACAGATACTGAGATACATGCACATTCTCAGTTTTACCACTGTCAATACAAGTGTGCTCTGGTATTGATACTAAAGATCCAGCTAGATTTATGTGCCAAATCTGCTAACCTCAGGTTTAGGCGGAGAATTGCTTGATTGTGTGTGAGGATTTATATTATATGGTTTTATGTATTCTTTTTTTCCACTGAAGCCCAACAATGGCTTGCCCAGGCTCAATAAACCGGAGATAGGTAGATTTGTTCTTGTTGAATCCAAGTTATTTAGCTAAGCCAAAGGGGGGGAGGGGGAGTAAATTGAGCAAGTGCTGTGCAGTATTAAAATTGAAATCAATTGCAATCGTAATTTCAAATCATACTCATTGTTAGTCATTTTCATCATGTCAGTAGCAAGAGCAGTAGTCATAGTTACGTTATAACCTTATCAGTAGCAACAGCAATAGCTATAGCAATGATATGAGGACAACATGATGACATGACAAGTAACCCAGTAATCATTTTTACCTTATGGAAAATATTCACTGTCACTGTCGGAGTTTACAGCTGCATTAAAGTGTCAAACAAAAATCTGTTGCTAGCCATCTATTTTTCCTGCTTCTAGACCAAAAATGCAGTCACTGCAGAAAAATGAGCATCGCTGCAAAGTCCATCATGTGTTATTTAGGGCAAGATAGGTGAGAAATCAGCGTTTTGGCTCAATTTGACCAGATCAACCTGAGAGGGGAAAAGAGGGTAAGCTCAAGGTTGGGTTCTCTTTCTATTCATGTAAGTCTAACATTTTCAAGCGTTCTTTTGAAGCAGAGCTCAAACCTTTGGAGTACTTAGATCTACTAATGCTTTATTTTCAAGACCATTGCAATGGATGAACAGATGTGCATGTATATACACTATATGAGTTATACCCTAAAGACATCGACTGATCAGTAATAAAATTTCTCATTTGCTTCATTTTTACTTGAAATGTCTTTTCAACTTTATTTTGATGAATAAGTCCACTGATCTAGTATTTTCTAAAAAAAAAAAAAAAAAAAAACAACTCTGAATTTTATTAACAAGGCATTCCAGTGGCCTCTGAAAAAAAAAAGCAGGAAGCTTATCGGTCCGCCTTAGTCTAGGGGGCCGCTTTAGGCCCTGGCGGGGTCATAGGACAGCGATCCATTGGGGCGGGGGAAGGGGGGAATAGGGTTTGTACAGGATGGTAAAGCCCCCTGTTAGAATACAGGGGTTACAACACAGGGTACAACAAACGACTGCACAAGAAGGACACACCAAATAAAAGGCGGAACACCGGGAATAGGCGACAGAGAACTTATATTATAATAATAAAGTAAATATATGTAGAAGTAGGAAGTCACACAAAGAAGTAGACAGATAGATACGAGAGCCAAATATAAAATACACGCCCGCAGGCGCGACAATACCTATTCAGAGTGCGTTACGTAATCTTATACAATTAAATAAGGTAGAACCGTTTAAATCCACTCACGAGGAAACTCTCCTCAAATTACTTCTTAGATTAAATTGTTACAATCAATAAATATAGTCAACAGGTATGATCTTTAGATAAAGTTTAAAGGTTTAATTTACCAATTTAGTTCATAGATATAATCCACAAATATAATTAATAGGTCCAATCTACAGATATAATAAATAGTTATAAATCTACAGATCTAACTAATAGATACAAAACCCCACACTGTTCAACCGCACAAGCACACGCTTCCAAACACGATCCAGCGATGATTCCCGTCCGCGGAGCTTGCAGTAGAGTAGAAAATATAGTCCCAAACACAAACAGTCAAATGTCCAAATAATGAAACGTCCCGACACACCCTGGGTCACGCTCAATAGTTCATGACTTACACAGTGATAATAATCCTACCCGTGTCCTTTAAGCTCTCCACTTACTTCCTCTGACTCCGACACACTGTCATTCACCAGACAGGTGACACGCCCTTACGCGAGGAACGATAAGCACTAGTAACACAAGATAGAGTAGATCGTAGACCTGTCTGTATAGGTCCGCATAGGCACACAGCCTCAAGCATCAAAGATCAAAGGTTTAAACGTTGCCACCGATCTCATTTCCAGTTTCACAGAAACATAAATTCTCAGACGATCAGTCTGGCTAGGCACACAGCCTCAGGAATAGAAATAAACGTAGGTTCACTCTGGTGGCAGAAGGTTAAAATATTAGCTCCAGTCAGCGAATCCGCCACAGTATAGCCCAGGACTGTTCCGTGACTGTTCAGTTCGAGTGCTAAAATTGGAGTGTCTGACCCAGGCAAAATCCCGCCGACTTGCAGCTCCACTCAGCCTGTGTTGCCACGGGGTCTGAACTTCAAATCACTTCACACACACACACCAAACATTCAACCCTAACACAGCTAACATGAAAACATGACTACACCAGTCCTAACACCCCCCATCCAAAATTAGTTTTTAGAAATGTTCAGGCTTGATTCTGGGCCTCTCCTGCATTTAAATTATGTTTTTGAGGTGAACAATGACAAGCATAAAACTATCAGAAAATCAATTTTTAAAAAGGCAAAGAATCAGAAATCCAATTTAAATCCGAAAATGGGCATCCCTCATTCCCTGATTAAAAATAACAGCCCTACAAAATGAAGGCATAGGTGAGGAAAGCCATCTCTTGTAAAAAAAAAAATACTTTGGTCGAAAGCATCTTAGTCACCCAGTCACTTTGGACGATAATCTGCCCAAAAGAAAATCTGGGATGAGGCCCTAATAATGCAGTGCTCTCTAGATATAACGACATGAAAAGGACTATTCATATTATATTGAATATTGATGCAAGATAATGTTGACATATCAAAATAAAAGGGCAAATACAGAAAATTCTCTCTCATTTAATTTCTTACCTGACCTCTCTCCTATCATAATAAGTTTCCATAGTAAATGTAACCTTAAAACAAAGTAGACATTCTGTAAGAAAAATGTTGTGTTTCCTACAAAGAATAATTTTTATTGACAAAGTAAAAGAAGGACAGAAGTAATATATCCCTGCCTTACACCTTTCAACATATCAAATTAGTTGAAAGAATTTGTCATTTTCAAGTGAGACCCAAATTTGCAGTAGCAACAGTGGATATGAGAACATTATTGGACATGATTCTATGACAACAGCTTGATATGATAAAAAGGAAAAGTCCTTGTCAACTTCTGCTCAGAAAACTGGGCTTTGGTAGCTTAATCTTCCTGCACAAAGCAGCCTGATATACTTCATCCCTGCTGAAAACCAAACGCATTATGTTACTTTCAGTCATTAATTCAATGGCCTACCTCAAAATTTCTATCTAACATAAGGTAGATGTGGGTTGCTACAGTAGTTGACAGAACAAAGGAACAGGAGATTTTGAATGTACTGACATTGCATAGGCCTCAAATGGCTTCACTTGACATTGCATAGACTCCACATGGCTAAACCATAGTTATTATTTAAAGAATGAGAATGTCTTTTCTCAATCCTGTGATTCCTTAACATCTAGATTTTTTTCACAAAGAAAAAGAATCATATAATAACATATGTTAGCTACTATTAAAGGCCACTCTATGAGTTATTTGGAAGAACTTTGGGTATCTATCTACTCAGATATATGAGGTGCCGCATATTCCTAATTTTAATGTATTTGCAGGGGCCTACACATAAGATATAACTTCTGTACTCATTTCAATTTGATTTTATATCGTTCGTAAAATAATAGAGTGAGGCGTTTGTCAAAGTCTGACCAAGTAAAAGTAATTGATTGAATAATACCAAAAGTCTGATTTGGCCATCTCTTCTTGAAACTTCACGGATTTAAAAAATGATCCTCTGATGCTAGATCTGAAAGTGACATGGGCAACATGTCTTGCTATTCATTTTTCTGCTTTCTTAAGGCGCTCTATTGAGAAATTTACTACACTGTGCATAACAAATATATAAGATTCTAAACATTTTAAAAGTAGAACTATGATCAGAAATAAAAAATACACTTCATGAAGTCATAGAGAAAAACGTCCCCAAATGAGATAAAAAAAAAAAGAGCATAAGAAATGGATAAACAATGAAATACTTGATATGATGGAAGATAGGCGCAAATCAAAAAATGTAGAAGCCATATACAAAGACTTTAAAAAATCAAGATAAAATGCAATACAGCAAAAAATGAATGGATGAATCAGAAATGTCAGGAAATATAGCAAAAGCTAAAGACAATAAATTCATGTATGCTAAAATTAATAATAATCAGTGGTAAGAAAACCAAATGCAGTAGCCCTGGTTTCATCAAATCAAAAGATGTTAATGGGAAAGAAGGAAATACTAATCAGATGGTCAGATTATTTTGAAGATCTTTTCAAAGATAATAGGTGCAAAAAACCTGCAATAAAGACAAACAGAAAGTCCACTATCCTTAGAGATGAGGTAAAGGCACAATAATGAAAATGAAAAATGGGAAAGCCACAGGACCAGATAACATATCAAAAGAAAAAATTTACAGCATGAAATAATCTAGGAACAGATCTGGCAACAAAACTTCTGAATGCAAAATATGATAGTGGTACAATTGCAGAAGATCTTTGTGAATATGTTTCTATAATATTAGTACTGCATAAAACACCAGGACCAAAATGATGTGAACTTAATAGAAAAATCAGTTTAATGGGACTTTTGATAAAAATTCTGTTGCATGTTTTAATGCATAGAATGTGCAAGAGTCTAAGACCAGAAATATCTGCAAAATAGTTTGCCTTCATGCCTAATAAAGGGACTAAAAATGCTATATTTACTTTTTCGATGCTTATGGAAAGGTGTATAGAAATGAAAAAGATCTCCATGTCTGTTTCATTGATTATTCTAAGGCCTTTGACAGAGTAAAACATGCTGTTTCGCAGAGCTGTTTTGCATGCTAGACAAAATAGACATTGATGGGAAAGATCTGAGAGTAATTAGAAATCTATACTGGGATCAAACTGCATCTGAAAGAATTGAAAGAGAACATAGTGCTTTCAAATCCATCAAAAGAGGTGTGAGGCAGGGATATGTAATGTCTCCTGATTTTTTTTACCTATAGTGAAAGAGTTTTGAACATTTAGCAATCGATGGAAAGATTGAGAGCAAACGCAGTATCAGTAGATAGAGGATAACTTTTATTGAAAGTCATGGGCAATAAGTAAAGGTAGCAACAACAGTTTTATGACGTTAACTGAGAATGGGTTTGAGTGGAGAAACATGATTGCCAATGTCTGTGTTCCAGATAAGGCACCTAAAGAAGGCGCTATATAAGAGACTTGTTCTTCAGGGGCTGTTCAAATATAATCTTACACCTTTTGGTGGGACTTTTTGACACCCCCCCC